>JAITYZ010002099.1:0-21989 GCA_027744595.1 Paronellides praefectus
TATTTATATATATTTATATAGGCATATATTATGTTTTATAATACCTATATATAAAATAATTATTCTATAAAAACTATAAATGTCGGAATTCCTATAAAAAAATATGCCTGAATTGAATAATAAAGAGATTTTGATATGAGAAAAAAATCGATTGATGAGACATATTTACAACACATTATAATGTCGTCGTTTCTTATATTTTTTTTAAGCCAAATTGTTACACAAGAATGATCATTTTCAACTGCTGGTCGTATTTCACATCACTTTGATGTCTACACACGACACACACACGCTCACACCACCACCACCACCACTACAACAACATCTGGTATAAATGGTTGTTTGAGAAAACTATTTTCTTTTTGTGAAACATATGGCTCTGACAACTCAACAAAGAAGGTAAGCTAAAAGGCGTAATAATATGTGTGTTTGTCTGTATCGCATCTTATATTCTCCACTGTAAAAACTTAGAAAAGCGACTAGCTATGATATTATGGTGCTTTCACTTTATTTATGCATTATTTTCTGAGGCTCTCATATTATTCAGTGTACAAAAAAAAAGAAAATATAAGAAAGAAGAGCCAGCCCGAAAACGACACTTATTGCTTTAATGTTTTTATGGATATGGTAATGTTTCTCCTTGCGACCACTGGCATTATACATATATTTTTTCTTCCTTTTCTTTGTATGTCAGGGATGTAATGAGATCTAATGGGAATTCAAAGAAATGGAGATATACACAAATCCAAATTATGTATGCATATATTCATGTGCTGTTGATATGTATCTATTTCTGCTTTGATGATGATAGTCGTGTAATAAATATGTATGTTTGTGTGCGTGTGTGGGTGGAAGTTTTTATATTTGGGTAGGCACTCATTTTACATTCAATCTTCAGAATGAAAATTTTGTAACGAGTTTTTTGTTAAAAAAAAGGAAGACACTTTGCGTTTTTTGCATTCCCATATATATTGTTGAATGTGCACTTGCTTTTGCTATTTAGATTTAGTGTCCTTTATCGATAAGGAAATTGAAAAGAAAAAAAAATATACGACTGATCCATAGTCAAATAGATTGGCTAAACATTTATTCCAAGAGAATATGTATAAAAGTTTGCATGGTGTTAAAATGGATCATTAAAGTGTTATCTAAGAAACGTCTATCTCTTCACTTACCTCAAAAAATCCAGATGATGATTGTGGGAGGCTCAGACTACCCCATTAATGCAATCCTGCAAATCGGACTGGCCGGATCATCCAATGCAACATTTTTTTTCCTTTTAGTTTACTTCCTCCTCTTATTTATTTGGATATTAATGTCTTCATACATTTTATTTGGATATACAAAGACAAGGATATAAACTTGAGAAAAAAAGAATCCCATTTTTATTTTTCCTTATTGACGATGACGATGGTGATCATGATCATGTTTTTTATTTCAGTTTTCCGGCACCATATAAAACGCCATTAAAAAAGCCATAATGCCTACTTCTTAGCCAGGATATCTCAGAAAACGCTACCCACACAAAAGAGATGCCAGTAGTCATAATAAAATATATATATATATATATACATATATGTTTAAATCCTGCAACAAAAAAACACCGAAAGCATTAATGACTCTGAATGAAAAACAAAAAGGGATGCTTTGTCCTTTCCAAAAAATGTAACCCCTTTCAACGAAATATTTATAATAATCAATGAGAAGATATATTCATACAATCCAAGAGTTTAGTTCGGCTTTCCAATACATTGGCATCAGATCATTTCGTTTTGGATGCAACCTGAAAAAGATTTGTGCATTTGGAGGAAACATGTGTGCCAAATCCATACAACCACAACATCCGTCCATCTTTGTTGAATGCATTCAAGTAATAAAAATAAAATAAAAAAGACAGACAGACAGACATAGAGGATGGTCATATGAGCTTATATTTCTTCTTATATTTTTTTTTGTCATTTCGTGCTTTGCACAGTTAAAAGTATCTCTCTTTAGCCATTATTATCATAGGCTGTTGGAAAAGGAACTATCTATTTTACAGTTTTGTATGTCATCATATAGGTATTTATATAATAATATGCTTGTATGTACGTTCATACATCTGAAGGCCTCTTTCCGACTAAGGACACATTCTCACAATCGTCATAGCCACCGGAAACAATACAAGACGGATACGGTCCAACAACTTTTACTTTATGCGTTTTCCCTCATCAGATATTACATAAAAGAGAAAATTTTCAAACTAAAATGAACACGCTCGCTTTCTCTCTTCTTGTCTCCTTCTCTCTTGCTCCACACTAGAACAAAAAAATTCTGTCCCTATTTCCGACACTAAGCTACAATTAATGATTTCTTTCTTAACTTCTTTCTCTCTTCGAAACATTAACAGTTTTTTTGTTGTCCTCCCTACTAACTTACTTGCAAGTTTCTAAAAAAAAGCCCCAAGAATTGAGTATCTACTCCTCCTTGTTGTTGTCAAGGATATTATTTCTTCAAAAGGATCAACAGAGGAGGGAAAACACACACAAAATAGATTCACATCCAAACACACATTCGCTTTTTCTCGTCGCTTCTCTCATTCTCTTCTATAGAAGAAGACAACTTGGCAGATAAAATAAGTATACAGAGGGGTGATACAACAACTACAAACACACAAAACATGGCAACCTTGTTTACTTCTGCAAATAATGTGAAAGGAAAAAAAAGAACTAAAGCTATTTGCCACTGCCCTTTTCATTCCAGAGAAAGTAAAAAAATACTACAAATATACACACACATACTTTTGTGTACACAACATCCTCTTTTTTTAGCTTTGATCTTCTATTTCGTAGCGTTAAACTCAATACTTGTTTTCACTCCCAGTTTCCTACTTAACTTATGTATTTTTTTCTCTTTCTTTCCCTTTATCACAAGAAATGATCCAAACAAAACTATATAAATACATAAATATATATATGTATATATATATATATGTATGTAGACGTATAAATATATATGCTTGTTGTCTGGAATACAATTTCTTTCTTTCTTTCTTCTTTCTTCTTTTTTTTGTACACGCGTGAGAATATTTGCTCGTTTGAAATCATCATCAACATCATCGTCAAGAATGTTTTCACTTTTGAAGGCAAGTTTGTCTTACTCGTTTTAAAAGGTTGACGTGCACTTGTACAAGAAGAAAAAGAAGAAACTAGTTTTGTGTGGGATGTACATATAAATATATACTGTAGTGATAGAAAATTGTTTGATTTTAAGATGGGTGGTGGTGGTACTGGCTGAAAATGTTGTGTCTACTCCCGAAATAGTTTTTACTTTTTCCTCTGTTGATTTTAGAGATAGTTGAGTTGAGAGAGAGAGAGAGAGAGCGCGCGAAGAAAATAACAGGGTTTGAGCTAATGATCTCCTTAAAGGAAAGTTTAAGAAAAATATGTATACTCTCTCTCTCTCTCTCTCTCTTTTTTATTTAAGTCAGAGTCAGTCAGAGGAAGAAACAATAAACGCCATAATCACGACAGAGAAAGAAGATGAAGGAGGAGAGAGAGAGAGTCTTGCAAAGATTTGGCGAAAAAAAAAATTCCATGGCTCGCTGGTGGTGTTGCTGCTGCTGAAAGAAAGCAAGGTCTCTCTGCATCCTTTTCTTCTTAAATTTTTTCTTGGATAAGGTAGGTACTTTGGTATTTTGAAGACAAGCAAGAAGAAAATGAAGGAGAAGAAAAGAGGCAGAGTGGTGGTGGCCGCAGCATGAGAAATAATGTTTGAGTTTTGGAACGTAAAAGTAAGTTGCATGATGGTGGCATTAATACGCGAAGAATGAAAAGATACACAAAGAGAGGGTGTACTATGTGTGTGGTATTTCCTTTTGATCAATATTATCCAGACATGAAGAATGGCGAAGAAAATAGCGGTGCAAGTATTGTTTCCTTTTTTTTGCTTCTTTCAGAAAATATTTATATGTAGAAAATAAATAGGTGAGGTTTGGTGCACAACATGCCAAAAAAAATAAAATAAATAAATGGTGAGACTATATTACAGGAACAGTTGTTAATGTTACTCTTGATTTATTTTTCATATAGTTTTTATATATTCAAATGTTTTTATTTTTTACGGTAACTGGAATACAAGTAAATAACAGTCGGTGTCATTTCATAATTATAGTAATAAAGTTTACTGCTTTTCAAATATAATTATAGTAAGAATAATAATAATGATGATAATTATAATCATAACACAACTAAATAGAATATATACCTCAATAATTCAAAATTCATACTCTGATGCTTACAAATATATGTAATAATAATATGTATTTACACTTTTGGTTTATTATATTGATGCTTTTTTTTAAATATATTTTGTCTGATCTCCTTTGATAAAAATCAAAAAATGCATTTTTTTTGCTCTTGTTAAAAAATACTTTCAATTGTTGTAGTTACAATAATAATTATAATAGTAATAATCATAGTAATAGAATAATTAATAATAATATTTTTTGTAGTTTTTTAAATTCCCAGAACAATTTTTTTATATCAACTTTATCAATTCGCCTGTTAATATATTTTTAACTGCAGTATAGTAATATGACAGGTGGACAGCATTGACTGTAAACAGCATTATATAATATTTTACATGTGTACAACAGATACCTCTATTTATATGTATGTCTATATATATTACATATTTATATATACCTATTTACATTATATGCAACATTTTAAAATAAAAAAAAGCATCACGTCAAATTTTCTTAAAATTACATTACTTTAAAAATGTCCGTAAAATCAATAAACATCACAACAAGATTTTTTTTAAAACATCTTTTCCAATAAATAAAAAGATGTTCATATATATTTTGTAACACAGACAACAGCAAAAAATAAAAAGGAACACAACATTAAAAATCTTCAACAAACAAACTAAAAACATTGGTTTGTTGGCGTCATAGCCGAGGCTCTATAAAAGACCCGGTGTTTCTTCCTGGTCAACAATTACGCGTTATAAGATACAGGTATAATATATGCTATGACATAACCAGAAAAAGGAACTCTTATTAATATACAAATCGTATAAAGAGAAATTACATAAAAACTATAGATATTATTCATATATGTATTTTTTCGTATATACACCATGTGAAAAGACAATACAAACGTCAAACGATAAAACTAATAATAATAATAATAATAATAAGGAAACGCGTATTCAAAATTACAAGTTACACGAAAAAAAATATTATTTTATGGACACAAGTGTATATATGACCGTATATATAACCTTATGAACAGGTCATGTGAAAAAGGGTAACAAGTGGATATATAAGCACAAACTTATAATTATTATCATGTTTGTTATGTATACATATTATTCTAAAATGTAATTTTTTATATGGCATCATGCAGTTTAATTAAGTATTTATGATTGATAATGGACTTAAAAGTGAAATATGTTTCGCTATATATAATTCCTATATTCCTATATATTGTATATATGTATGTATGTATATTGTAAGTATATGCATGTATATTGTAAGTATATGCATGTTATTTAAACTCCTAATAATATACATATGGCCTATTATTTAATATGATGGTTTTTTTGCTTGTACTTTTCAACGTTTATTTTAATATTAATTGTTAGTTGTATATTTCAGCATCAGTATTAGTAACATTTAGGTTTTAGATAGTACATGACACGAAAATCCAAAATTTGAAATACCTGTTCTCCAAACTCCAATTTCTTTCTCTCTCTCTCCTGTTTTTTTTTGTTTTTTTTTTGAAAAATCCTGCACAATAAATAGATCATTTAAAAAAAATGTATTTCTACTTTCCATATCTTTTTCTCTACTATATATACTGCTGTGCTGCGACTTATTATTTGTATACCTAATTCCATTACAGAGATAACTCAATGACACAACTTTCACAACAACGACATGTATTGATAATTAATATATTTATGCATTAATGATATTTTAGGTGCTTCTGATGACTCTTTTGTATACGCAGTCAATTAGTTTGTTAAGCTAGTCATCAGATATACTATAATAATATATATTACTAATATATTATATAACCATATTCATTATGTATACTTATACGTTTTTTTATATAGTTCTCCATACTTATCACAATTTCAAATATGATCATTATTATCAATTAGATGTACTATTAGTCTAGAAAATGCATTTAGCTTAAATAATAAAGCTGTAAAAAGTATAGCCATGAATGACAAAAAAAAAAGAAAAATTAAAACCTGTTAATGGATAATAATACCTATATACCTATGCCACTTTACTTTTTAAATAGACAAGATGATTTTTTTTAAATTTGTTTTATTTATATTTCTAAAACTTGGCTGCCTCCTATTTTGTTACAGGTGTCTCCAGTGCTGACGAGACCTAACCATATATATTAACTGGCTATGCTGCTGCTGCTATGCTCGTGCACAGATTTATTTTTTGTCTGTATTTCTAACAGTGCTGTGTGCGTATTGACTTGTTTGGTGCAAAAAAATGTAGTGCTTTTTTAAAAATAAATACCCATTAGGAAATTTATAACCTGTTATTATATAACACACGCATATTTTTTAATATGTATTCAGATTATTACAACAGCACACATAATAATTCACGCTAAATGCATATTTAAATAGAATGTGTTACATTTTACGCATACCTACATCACTTTCTACTATTTTTTTTGTTCATATGCTAGGCTATGATCTTTTGGGGTGTATCTTACAGTTACAAATCTAAATATTCAACAACAAGTCACCTAATTATTAAACTTTCCATTATTTCTCTAGAATTTCTACAGTTTAGTTTTTTGTAACGTTATCTTCATTAGCCCACTGCGTCACTTGTTAAATGACTTTATTTTATAGTTATCCACCTGTTTCATATTTTGAAATCTGTCAGAGCAAATTGCCTTTCTAAGAAATTCAAACACTTTTCTTCTTTTCCCAAGTCTCTCCATTTCCCATCTCGGTTTTATTTGTGTGTATACATGTGTTCCATTCCATTTAACTTTACTTGCAATTCCAAGGAAAAAGCTTTAATCAAGCTCCCAAAACTCATTTGCCCTTTAGGAAAGATTAATATTTTCTCTGAGAGCAAAAATCCCTTTCTCCTCTCGCCTTTCTCACACAGACAAAAGAATCTGTTTTAGACATAAAAGCTTTACAAAATATTACAAATTCCATAATGTCCCAATCTCTTTTAGCTGCCTCAAGGTCAAATTCCTCTCCACTGGCAATACAGAAAGACAAGAAAAAAAGTAATGAAAATTGCAATGCCAAGCCAGATTTTTTGGCAGATAGCATTTAGCCCTTGAGGACATGGAGTGTAAGTATAGTACTTATAATATACACATAACCCCAATAAGAAATGCTTTCAAGTAAAGCTTGATGAGGTTTGAAAAAAAAATGCTTGGCCAGCTATCACTATTATCTTCATCATCATCACAACTGCTGCTAATACTACAACCAGAGAAACGAATGGTAAAAATCCTCAATCTTTGCAACCTTTTCATTAAACTAGAAAAAAAACCCATCATAATAAGAGGATAAGATATAAAAGGTAGTAATGATGATGATGTTGATGATCATTATGATAGAAATTGTGTGACGAAAGGCGTGATTCAAGTGGAGAGAAAAGAGGTATTAACGCAATGAAAAAAAAAGACAAGGACCAATGATATATATGACAGTACGCTCTAACACACACATCCACACACACACACAAACACTTATGTACATGCATTTTTTTTCTCATGACTTGCTTTCTCGTGTTAACGTATGTAATAAAAAAACACCAGTAATGAGTGACTTTCTGGCTTTTTTTATACTTGCTTATTGTTGGTAGATAATAGAAGAAGCGGAGCAGTGGTGTGTAAAAAAAAGTTATTTTTTTACTTTTTTAGACTTCTCTGCTGAAAAACTAATGTGTGTGTGTGTATTTCGGATGATGTATAGTGGAAATGCTGATAAAGTGTGTTTTTATACAGTAGCATTTCCACAAAATGTTTTTTATCCTGAATTTCAATGGCAATAAGACTCATAATGCGATGAAGGAAATCTAGCTTTACAATAAGTGTACTGTAGGGTATTTTTTTTGAAAGTTTGTTATCTAATTTTTTTCAGGTTTTTTTTCCAAAATGAAAGAAGATACGATCACAGAGAAGAAAGCCAACAACACATATAATAAATATTCTTCTTATTATTATACTTATTATCACTAAGTTCATTTATATATTTAGGTATATCATCTTCAATATTTGATATTTAGTCAAAACATCTTATTTACTACTACCAAATTTAACAACTACCCGTCACATGTACTCATTTCATTGAACTTGGTGTATGTATTTTGTTTTGAAATGCCAACAATTTTTTTAACCCAACAATCAATGGAATAGAAATCACATTGTTTCTGCGTTGGGGTTATCATCGGGTTGCCTTTTCTTGTTCTTATGCTTTTTAATCAATATATTTTTTTTATGAAAACCAAATGATTGTACTATACATATATTATGTTTTATGTATATTATTTATGTATAGGTATGTATATATTTTTTCCGGGACATTGTTTTGACCTATGTATCTCCCTCCACTTGTTATTAATATACCGTTGTTGTTGTATCATCTCTACTAATAGTTTATGCAAAAATGACATGCTTCTATTTGATGACTCTTGCTCATAGGCTAAAAACTTTCATAGCAATAATTAATATTTATCTTTCATTTAACACTCTACACGTATTACATATATACCTTTATGCATGTATGTATATAGTATGCAGATTATACAATGTAATCTATCTAGGTATACCATCTACCATCACACCTACAAGAAAGTTTTACTGTACAAATTTTTTTTTGACCCTGAACAGCAAGTCATACAACAGTCTCCAATGTAGTACGTTTTTTTCCCTTCTTCTTCTTCAAAAATAAAAAAATGCATGATTCCAAAATTCCAAACAAAGTTAAGTAATTTGTTTTTTCTTCTGTATTGTGATAATTGAAAGCTTTAATTGATAACTATTTTTAGTTGAAAAAATGACGTTAGCATTTGTAATTTTAATGATGATATTATATAATACTTGAAAATTGGTAAATCACAACGCAAAAACCATCAACAGGTAGGTATAGAATATAATGTTTTTTTAGCCATTTGTGTGCCATGCGGTTAGAAAATGGGAAGCCAAACAGAGATTTTTTTGTAGAGCTGCTTGACGAGTGGAGATTCTCAACTAATTTGCGTACTTTTGTGAAAAGCCAAAAACACATTATCATCGTAGAGCTAATTAAGAAAGAGCGAAAAACTTTTTTTTGAGTTATATACGAGCAAGTATATAATATGTATGTATAATAAGTATGTTTACCTATATATACCTACTTAAAATATTTTTAAAAATGTAATTTATATGCACTTGGCGTCATACTTAATATAATAATAGTAATATGTATTGTTATATAGTAAGCAACATTTTCTTTTATAATATGGATTTGTTTCCTTTAATTTTAAGTCCTTCCTTTCCCTTTTCGATAGTCATCCAGACAAAAAAAAAGTCAATGAGTAATTGAGTATTGCACTTTTTGTTTTTTTGTTACATGTTTCATTGTTTTGTAGTACGTTCGCAACGCTGCGCTCTGAACATAACTATATATTTTTTTCGTACTCTCTTTCCCCGTAGTAGTAGTAGTCGTAGAAGTTAGTAGTAAACTTGCTTTTTTTTGTGTGTGCAAAGTATGTGTACGTGTATAATGTATAATAAGACAATATTATACAATTGTAAGTTATGCGTTTTTATGACAACTGTTTGAACACATCAATGTACATCAGTTTAAAAACAATATTAGGTATATCATATTTATATATTTCTTTTCCGTCGTTGTCGATTTTTGTAAAAATTATTCATTGTGGAATGATCAACTCTCATAGTTATCATATTTTTTATCTGTGTTATTTTTTTCATACTCATATACATACATACATCCTTTTCTCTATCCTTTTATTTTTCTCGCCTGACCAACTAAAGTTGCAAAAAAAACGGCTGTTTTTTAAGGTAGTAGTAGTAGTAGTAGTAGTACTTAGGTAGGTAGGTTTTTTTAATGATTGAGGACTCTCATATCTCTGTCTACTTAGACTGGAATGGCTATTACTTTCACCGGAAACAGACAACTACTACAAAAAAGTGTAGAGAGTGAAAGCATAATAGGCAGAAGTGAAAGTTGTTCCAATATATTTTTTAAGTATATATACGTAGTTACCTGGATATTTGTTGTGTGTGGAGTATAAAAAGGTAAAGGTATATATATATTTGCCGCTTGGTTGGTTTTTTAGTACCCCAGAAGACATGATGCATACATAAATCTTGCTTTTTTTAGAGATGAGGATGGCGCGTTGTTTTGATATTGAAGTTGCTAAAATTCCATTCCAGTGAGTAGTGTACTATTAAGGTGATGGTGAGATGGTGGGAGTGAAGTGAAGCAAAGATGCCAACAGGTACAATTTAACTTTCTTTCAGTGGTGATCATGGTGAAATAGGCAGTAGCAAAATGTAAATGCAAAGTCAAGTAATAGTACAAATAATAATAATAATAATAAAAATAACAATAATAATAGTAATGACGATGATGATGGTGGCGCGTATTATAAAGTACAGTAAGTAAAAGTATACAGCTAAAACACGAATTATCAAGTAACAAAAAGGGTTGTTTGACTGGTTATAATGATGATGCTATATATATGATTATATTATTATATATGTACACGTGTTCTAATAAAAGCAGTCAACAAAAAGTAAAAACAATAACAATAAGAATATATATATGATAAACAACGAATGTAAATCCAAATTTTTCACGCACTAATATGACCACTTGTCTTTTGCAAAATATAGTTTCTGCTGAAGTAAGTAGAATCAGCTCTCTCGATGGTTTGCAGCTCCTGAGTCAACTTTCTTCTGTTTCGGGGGAAACAAAGGTAGGAGGGAAAAATAATAAATAAGATTGTTGGTTTGTTTGTAGTTTGAAGATATGCATATTATGCATAGCAAAAACACACCTGTTTCACTTTGCAATTTTCCCAGCAACCAGTTGTTTTTGTTATTATTATGCTTTGTCTTTAATATGGAAACCTTACCTTGGCTTTCCGTCGAAATGGAAAGCATCCGGATTTAGGTGGTGGTGGAGGACAGTCAATAAGGAGATCTGGACTAGGTGTGCTATTTGGTCCAAAAACATTCAATTCCCGGAAACAGTTTGTCTCAATCATCTGACATGGGGAATAAAAAGGAAATGGATTTCAGCTTATATTATATTTGAACCATGCTGCGATGATTTCACACCGACAATAAAGTAAAATGCACACCGTCTTGCATGAATTCAGTTTAAACCTATCTATATTTTACACCGATGGAAATAATAATAATAATAATTCAGTTGAAAAGTTGGATTATTTTGTACTTTTATGTATATTTTTTACTTTCTAATCTTATGGCACAATATATTTCAATTGGAATAACACGGAAATCCTGACACTGTGACTGTCAGAGGAAATGTCAAAATAAAAAAAAACGATGAAATCAGAAAAAAATGTTATTACCTCGTTCTGCCATGGTATAGAGACGGAACCCGTGTTAAACTTAGCATAAAATGAATCGTCTGAAGCGTCCAAGTTAACTCCTTTAACGGTAGAAAATTGCTCGATATCTAGCACATCCTTAGCATATACAGCATGCGGCTAAAAACAGGAGAAAAAAAAATCGATTTCAGCTTCTTCTTTTTTTCTTGAGCAGTTGCCATTTTTGTGATTCTTCTTTTTCTGCTCCGTGCAGGAAAATAGCTTTATTTCTATTCTTCTTCTTTTAAAGTTTATCTACGCCGAAAAAGACTTACATCAGGGACGAAAGGAGGATCCACCAATCCAGCTTCAAGCCGTTTCCAATTCTGCATTGACAAAACCGTGTTATTCAATATAAACCATTGTAACAGAGGTAAAAAAAACTATTCACTAGAATAGTTATGAGATGATTACGTAATGAAAATTACGAGAACCGTACTATATATAGTGCTCATTTATGTATATAATAATGTGTACTTACGAGCGAGGTGAAAAACTGATGTTGTTTAACTTCAGCAGCACCGCAACGTCCAGAATTACAACCAAGTCGTTCCTTGGGATGCTTTCTTAGGAGCTACACCACACACGCACACAACCCCATGCATACACAACACCAAACAGACCAAGAACATAACAACCATTTGAGTATTACAATTTTCTGGCAAACTTTTCTGTAATAAAAAGTAGCATGTGTGGAAGAGGAGGAGGAAGAAGAAAATAGAGAGAGAGGACTGCAAAAAAAAAAAAGAATGAATATAAAAAAAAGTAAAACGTACAGCTTGACAAAGATGCCTGGCTTCATCATAGAACCGTGATGAATATCGTTCAGCATCTTCCTTCACTCTCCGATCCACTTCTTCTCTTTTCACTTTCTCCTTTCTCGCTCTGAACGGTGCAGATCCTTCGATCATTTCGTAAACTAAGCAACCAAACCCAAACCAATCCGGACTAAATGTGTACCTTTCGTTGTCTATCACTTCGGGAGCTATAAAGACAAGAATCAAAAAGGACAAAAGAAAAAAAAAGAAACCTTTTTAGTGCTTTTTAGAGAGAGATCCCATTCAGATAAAAGGGAATATGCAAGGATAGCAAGCTAAAAACATCTTTCGATGTATATTTGCTTTTTGCTTTGTCATCTGGAAGGGATTTTTGCAAACCTCACAAGATATACTAGGTATATAAGTATATGTTGCCCACCTACTGAAGTCACTCACTTTGTTCAAAAAAAAAGGAGAGAAGCTATTATACTATGCTTACCCATGTATCCAACAGTTCCTACTCGACCCCGTACCGTTTCCCCCTCTGGGATTTCAATCGCAAGTCCTAAATCTGAGATTCTTACATGTCCATGATCATCAAGTAAAATATTTTCTGGTTTACAGTCACGATAAACTATACCAAGTTGGTGCAAGTGGTCTAGACCGCAGAGAACCTACAGAAAAAAGTAAGCAAACAAGCGAGTTCATACAAACTATAAACATGCTCACATTTTCACAAACATCATCGCCATCATCATGATCCTCAACAAGCTTATTATTAAGAAGTAAGTTTATTCAGGAGAAAAAAATAGATTTGTTTGGTTTGTCGAAAATCATGAATGTTTACAAATAGTAAAAAAATAGGAAGAAAAATGTGTATTTTTTTTCTTCTAACCTCAGCCCCATAAAATCTAGCACGTTCAATTTCAAATCCGGGCTCACTTCCCATGTTGTAGATGTGAAACTTGAGGTCTCCACCGTTCATAAGTGTTAGCACTATACAAAGTGAGTCCTTCGTTTCATATGAATACGCGAGGGAAACGACAAACCTTGAATTGATCCTTTGGAGAATTTGCTTTTCTGTGAGCACCATCGCCTCGCCCCGTCGCTTTTTTATGCGCTTCTTTTCCAACTTTTTACAAGCATACATTTTCCCTGTTGCACGAACTTGACAAGCACATACTTCGCCAAATCCACCTTTCCCGAGTACACGGTACATACGAAAAGTCTTTTGAGTCACTGGCGAACTAAGCATATAAATCAAAGAAAAATGCGAGAGGATATAAATCAGATATTTGGAATACAAACTACTATACTGCCGCCATATCAATCATTTCAAAAAAAAAATCTATTTTTGAGCGCGCTATTTATCTACATCAAATAATTTGTATTTATATAAAGTTGATTGAAAACAGGTGAACATGTATGTATGGATGTAACATACCTCTCCAACCATTTCCACTGGAGATACCGATGAAAGTACATGGACTGCTCGAAGGAACGGAAGGGCCCATCTGCTAAATAAGCTTTCACCTGCGTTGTGCTTTCAGTAAACTGAGTTCTACTCCCCATGCACTGCTCACATCTTTCTATAATATCTGCATCTATCAGTTTCACCGATTGGGCGCCCTGGAAACGTTTGACACATAAACATAGATTTAACATTATTACCTATATTCATATTCACAGCGGATTTTGCCGACAAATAATAATAAAAAAAACATGATCATGCAATGGAAAATTATTCCCCGCTTACATTCTGCGACAAGAAGGTCTGAAAAATGAATTGGGCCAGGTCCACCCGCCGCTCGTCCATTTCAATCTCATACTTTTCCTGCAATCAACCATGAGGTCAGTATGAAAATAAATGTGTCTGTGTGTCGGTACAACTCTTATTATCATCAATACTAATTCACTTGCACACCCAGGCGCTTTTACGAATGCATTAAAAAAAACTCTGCTTCTGCATAGCATCTCTACAATTTTAGCTCGCAAAGCGCAGCGCAGCTCATACAATCCGCCTGGAGCAGACTTGTGTCTAAAAGGCCGTCGAACATGATATATTTTTCTTTTTATGTATATTACTATGTACATTTGCTAAAAATAACATATAATAAAGTCACTTACCACGGCATCGAGAAAGCTATTGCAGATCCGGTAGAGAGGATTTTTTGCTTCACAAAATTGGCGAAAGAGGAGTCTACCTATGGGCTGATTGTCAACCACATAGTTGTACTGTACCTCTGCACATACAAAAAAAGAGAGAGAAAAATAACAGATGACGTAAAGTTGAAGCAAGCTATTTAATCTGAGAACCAGGGAAAAAAGTATGCATTAACAGTCATCCAGTAGTATGTACTACATACTATCAAGTAGTAGTAGTGTTAAACATACAACGACGTATAATATCGCACCGCACCAGTCAAACAAACTACTAGATTTACTATGATACCAGCAAAATGGCGCTCGTATACTAAACAACAAGTCGATTTTTGTGAACTTCTAGTAGAATAACAGAGAGGAAAAGTTTAGCGAAAAAAACAAGAGTTCTTTTTGGATGTAGTCACATTCACACGTACATAATAATATGTATACGTACGTGGATAACAAGTTGGCTTGTTGACCGACAAAAAAAAACAGTTTTATCAACCTATAAAACGGACATGATATCTCTATTTACACAAAATGTCTCGCTTATCTAAATATTTGCCGTATGTTCACCCGAAAAAAAATAGAGGGGCTTTGTTGTTGCCGCATTAGAAAGAAGAGAAAGGGAAGCATTTACGTGAATCAACTATTTTGTTGTTTTTTTAACTTGACCAGTGTATTGTATAGTAATATTGTGTACCATTTGGAGGAATTCTAGTCAACACATAAAAAAGGAAGTCACCTTCTTGACTCATGTTATTATTATCATCAGGGGAAGATTTCATGATTGCCACACCGAGTTTATTAATTCACTTCACATGCACATGGCTTATTATTGAGTTCTATATAAAAAAAACTAGTACAACATTCCCTTATACACCTGGTAATTTAGTGATAACATCAAAAGAAAGTGAGGAAAATAATTATACACGAGAGAAAAAGGGGAAAAAACAATTAATTAGCCAATTAATAAATGGGATCAGTAGGGACTCCTCCATAAAGGATGATGGGGAAATGCTTTCCTTTCACTCAGAAATACACTTCATTTTAAACAAAATTTGAGTGAAACACGAAACCATATAGAAAATGGCCACTGGCCAGAGAGAGCTCTATTATTATTATTATTTTATTGGTACAAAGACGGGTAAACAAATGAACGGAAATCAATACCTAGCTGTTAAAATGATGCTTTCTCAGCAGTATTGTAATAACATTAAAGCTTATAGTGGTAGTCGTAGTAAAGGTCTAAATAGAACAGCTAAATGGGCTCTCTGTCAGTTCCTTTGGCTTTTTGTCTAAAAAGCAGAGAAACGCGCTGTATAAATAAATAGTAGTAGTCCTTTGCTTTTTGTGCCATTTATTTGTGTCTTCACGTGCCCATCAGTGACAATCACATCACCACATCAAAAGGAAAAGTACAAATGAAATGAACACAGAGAGAGGCTTTTACACGATGACGATTGTAACACGGAAAATTACATATGAGCACTTGGCGTATCAAACAAAGTCGTAATAGGACTCGTAAAGTTTGGGGCGTTTGATTCCAATGTGATGTGATGCCAGATCGTTTGTTCTTGATTATTATTGTTACTGGCCATCTCACCTTGCAAACAAACTCCTTCGTCTTCTCCCCCCTTTTTATTACATCTATAATTCTGACGCTTATTCAGATAGTTATAGTTGATATATCATATATAGTACTTATATTATCGGTAGGTATCATATGGCTTCACTTTTTTCGGGGTGTCATGTCAGGTACAAGACTCTTGACAGGACAAAACAAAAATCATTTTGTGTTGTAAAAAAAGGCTTCTTTCATGTAACCCTTTCAAATGTTCTATTCTGTTACATTACGTTTTGTACATGAAAAAAGCAAGTCAACAACTTTGAAAATAACGACAGCCTTGAGATTTATTATATATTGGAAAAAAGATCATTACTTTTTTTTGGATGATTGAAATCGTACATGAAAAAAAGGGAAAAGTTTTTCTGGTCAGAAAATTATGTCAAGGATACTTATAGTTGCTCTTATATGAATGGATCGGTTGCACGACAAGCAATATAACTAGGAAAATTGAGAAGATGATCAAGTTTTTGCAGTATGGTATCAAATGATACAAAGATATTATTTTATACAATGTAGCACAATAATGCGTAGTAATTTTGATATCAATCATTAAAGAAATTCACATTTTGCGGGGGCGGTGATGAATAGTGTTTCATTCATTTATGACATGACTCGTTGGAGAGCTTCTCAAAAACTTTATCAAAATATCACCGAAAGGTGACATTTGTTATACAATTAACGAGCCCCACCATTCATTCTCACATCGCCCCAGAAGTTGCTGTACCTAAACACATAGGTACATAGATACCTTGGTACGTGCCTAATTAGGTATTAAAAGTTTAAAGATACGCTTCTAAAAAACAAAAAAAAGAAGAGTTTCAGCAGCCAACTGAATAGTTCAAACGCCTTTTCTCGCACAATTTGGGACCTATTATACACTCTTTACTAGAATAGCACGGTACACCTTTTGGTGATCAGGCTATATGAGTGAATGGAAACAGGAAACCGTAAAATGATAACCGGAACCAAAGCATTGCTACAAAGTAATTAACATGGAACTCTTGTCTCTAAAAACTAAACTTGTGTATTTAGAAATACGTAAGTAAATCGCTATCCATAATCACATTTTTACAAAGTAAATACATCTCATATTAGAACAAATGTGTACTACACATTGTATAGCTTGTTATTATTGTGTTTGAATTTCTTACGGCTAGATTAATACAATGATGATAGTAAAACTGAATATTATAGTGTTTAGACAACTTACCTATTTTATTTTTGATGTCAATACACTGGGAGATGTGTGGGAACTGAAGGATCTTTCGCCACTTTTTGCTCTTTCCTTTATTGCTGTCTGCAAATTTGAGAGAAACAAAATACCAAATTAGAAAAACCTGTGCACATATAAAAAAGTCAATTAACAATCATAAATTTTAATAAAAAATATAATAATATAGAAAAAAATAAACAGTACTGTGAAAGGTATACAAGTTGTAAAATTATAATAATTTTGTCATCATGCAAAAAGAAGAGTTTTTTTAGCAGATTAAAACGAAAATTGAAGAGCCATCAAATTTACTAGAGTTTTTTACTTTAATAAAGGGGTACTACTAAATCAATTATCATGAAAATCATAGAGACGAAAATAAAAACAACTAATATTTTTATTTAAACATTCACTACAAAAACATATATAGTAGTAATAATAATGAGCATGAACATTAGCTAATAAAATTAAGAGAAACATGAACGATGAGATTTGAAATATAGGTATATATATATAGAAATATTTAATAGAGAAATAAAAATGAGAATACACAAATTGCATATTATTTATTCCCAAAATTGTAGATTATATGTTGTATACTCGCCTGATGCAGTTGCTGTTTTTTACAATGACCCATCCATGATTTAAGCGGATGATGTACGTACATACAAATGAGCATTGCGATAGAGAGGGGGAGAAAAAAAACAAAAAAACAGCTTTTTAAGTACTGTTGGCTTAACTATAAAAATTTATTTATTTTATTTAATTTTTTTTTGGCATGTCATCATCATCATCATAGTGACTACGATAATCACAGCAAATATTATTATTATTAGTAGTAAATATGTACATGTGCGTTTGCTGTAATTTCTTCAAATTACATTTTTGTTTTTGTGTGCGTGGCATTTTTATGGCGGTATGAGTTTGAGGAGAAGAGCTAAAAAAGCAAACACATTGCAAAAATTGACGCCATCCTCGTCATCAACGTTGGAAAACAAGAACATATATTATACAACCCCACGACGACTACGACGACCATGTCTTTTCCACCTATAAAATAGTTTTACATATTCGTAAAACTTTATACATATGTCAGCAGGCAAAGGCAAGAGGCAAGGGGGAGTAGTGAGATGAAGTAGTGTCAACAAATTTATTTGGTTTGCAAAAAGTAGCAAAAAAAATTATAAAAGTTTAGTTTGCTCACTGCTTTTTCCTTACAACATGTTTGACTATGCTACTACCACAACTCACTTGACTTTGCAGAGAAGAAGAACTTTTTATTGCAAAAAGTAGCAAAAAAAAAATTATAAAAGTTTAGTTTGCTCACTGCTTTTTCCTTACAACATGTTTGACTATGCTACTACCACAACTCACTTGACTTTGCAGAGAAGAAGAACTTTTTTGGAGCTCTTCATATAATTACTTTTGACATAATTCAATAATATGCAATCTTAACGACACCAACTTTTTTGCTTCCGTACTACACAGACACACACGTAATAACTAACTATTTAGTTGCATGTGTGTGCGTGTGTGGGTTGCAGAAAACCTCAACATATATACATACCTAATAAAATCATACTTCTTTTGGAACATTTAATTCACAAGTAAGTGATGATGATGTTGATGAAGATCCATTCACTTTGTCAACCGATTTAGAATTGTGGTAGTATAGTCAGCAAGTAAGCAATCTCTAGCATAGCTCAATGTCTCAAGTCGCACAAAACAGTAGTAGCAAAACATTTTTTTGGTCCTAGTCGTCTTCACTCTTGGTCGTATTGGTGTGCTAGTGGTGGCGATGATGGTGGAAATATTAATGACAAAAGAGGACTGAAGTTGAAAATAAATAATGATTTTTTGAGGTCAGGTGTCAAGCGGTTTTACAAACAAACTATACTAACACGACGATGAGCAGCATCAAAAAAATGCTTTTAGTCGAAGTCGTCGAAACGAAAAAAAATTTCATGTTTTTATCAGGCATGTTTCTTTTTTTTACCAACCACTACCACACGCTCACATGTCACTAAACTTACAAACAACTGTGTAAACGTTGCAATTCTGATTATATATGGTACACATACAATTACGAAAACACGATACAGATCAAACTACAAATGCCATTCTCCGTATTATTGAAATCATACCACCACCATCATCGCCAGCTTTTTTTCTACGCTGAGTAAATAAAATGTTTTAAAACTGTGTATTAAATGCTATCTAACATATATATATATATATACACACACTCAAATTTCAAAAGGGTCGATTTTGTTTACTGTACATTTACTTCTTTTACCATTTAATGAGGATCACGTATCAAAAACATGATACATTTAAAATACTCTCTCCACTCCACACACAAACAATTTAATTATGTGGCTTATAATCAAATTTTAAAATGTAAATGATTTAGACAAAACTAAAAGCTATAATGCATAAGGTGGTGGTGATGTTGGTGTGATGACTGATAAATAATAAGCTACATACACAAAAAGGTACAATTTACCATTTTACCTGTGCACTTAAGCGACTAATATACTAGTCNTGACTGATAAATAATAAGCTACATACACAAAAAGGTACAATTTACCATTTTACCTGTGCACTTAAGCGACTAATATACTAGTCGACATCAAAGTAAAGAGAGAGAGAGAGAGACAGCGACTTTGACGATGGATGGAAGGTGGGCATGATAACAACTTGGTATTACCAAGTGATGTGTATCAAAAACAAGATCATAAAATAGCTAAATTATGATCGATGATTTCGTACTTTGTATGCTACGATTATATATATTCATTGCCGGTAAATGGTTGATGATTTGATTCGACTACTGAACTGTTACTACTACTACTGGTACTATTGTGTATGCTAAATGTAGCAGGGGAGAAAAAAAATCTAAAGTTGTTTTTAGTCTGTTCAAAATAAACGGTGAGGGACTGTGACAAACCTGATTCTGATTAAAATTCCATTTCAAAAATGTGACTTGTACCTAAATTTATAAATTATTATTATTTCATACGTGCAAGCATTTTTTGTGCATTTCACATTTGCCACAGACATTTTCAGGGATGAGTCGATTAATGAAGCTTTCATACAATTATTCCATGGACAATTTCCACATATATTGGAATATGCCGACAAGACATAATATCTTGTTGTCGTCTCCTCCTCCATTTATATCTAGGTCAACTCTTTCCTCTCTGACTCAGGTAGAGCTGATAATGGTGGGGCAATGCGAGACTATACACTTACACACACAAACACATTAACCCGATTACAACGGCGAAACACGCTGAAATTTGCGCGTGAACGGCATTTTATTTCCCATTAAATGGGGCTAAGATTTTCCAACCATTTTTTGTTTACACAACCAGTCAGAGGCTTGTCTAATGAACGGTATCATCAAATAAATTTCAGTATCCTGCACCTTTTCATCAAGACAGTAAATTTTCTCAACAGCAAGAAAGCAGTCAGCCAAGCACTATATAAATACCATCGGTAGTAAATGAGTTTCATTCCTAAAATTTTACGCATGTACTTTAATTATTTACGAATGAGGAACAAATTCACAACAGTCAACCGACCTGCAAATATTTATCATGAGAGGTTTCAGCTCTCTCTCTCTCTCTCTCCACGATACTTTTACAAAAATTACATTATGGGAATGGAAAGTGTTGGTTGATTTGATGCTCTCTTTCAACTCAAGTCAACAGAGTTTTGGTTTTAATCAGGCACGCTATGTTTTTCTCTGGTGAAGTCAACTGGGAAACTGCCATAAAGCCACATTCCCATATTCCCAGATCAGAACTTAAACTAATATTTTCGTAGCACATCATTTTGCTTTTGCTGAATTCTTGCGGGTACGTAAAAAAAAAAATCTCTGGTCTTACTCTCAACTCATCATCATCATGATCAGCGCATCAAGTATCATAGTCTCTCTAGATTCATGAGCATGCTCTCATCAATAAGAAATCGACCCACCAGGACGCATCTCTTCCTTTTGCTCCTGCTCACGTCCTGTCCTACAACCTATCTTACTTGAACTCGTCTTAAATCACTTTGGTGATGATGATGAGATGAGGATGAGTTTGGTTTCTTCATCAGATTTTTAGTCCATCAGTATACATACATACATGAAATCATGAAATTTATTCCAAAGGAAATTGCTGGTTCGCCATGAAACTAAATTAGATGTGGATTGGTCCTGTTGACGCCCATAAAACTGTGAGCAAAAACATTACAGAGAGCACCTTCATTATTGGATGCCTTCCTCTTCTCCTTCGTCTTGATGATTCCACGGAAATAAATCTCATGGAATTGCTCAAGGATGGGAAGGAAAAGGAACGTCTTGGGAGATGTATTACGACAAGCTGACTGTGAGTCGAGAGGTATCATTCCAAGAAACGTCGACAAAGATGAAATATTATTGAGTCAATTTCTGCACAGGAATGCCTTTTCCTATTCCATTTTTTTACACCCAAATTCCACTCACCTCAGCTCTGACTTCATTATTATTATTTTTTTCTTTTTAAATATTAATATCTTGACAGCAATTATTCTGATAAGTAGAGTCATACATTAAAGATATTTAGGAAGAAAGAGAGCAGCTGTGAACTCTGCAAAAAG
>JAITYZ010002100.1:0-14534 GCA_027744595.1 Paronellides praefectus
GTTCAATCAAAAGACACACACATAAAAGTCATGTTATTTGAGTTTTCTTGTTTTTTCATTAACCACAATCAACACAAGAATATGATGACATCATCCCTTGCGCTCTTCAGATCATCAGTCACGGGAATTTTTGATCAATTTCACCATAAATGCAGTGCTTTATTGGCTTTATATTAAGAAAAGTAATATAGGAACACTTTTTTGATCAATTTTTAATAAATTTTATTTTTTTAATTATGCAGAATATTGGTCACATCTCTCCTTTTTATGATATTTTACTTTCAATCCAATGATCAACAATAATTATTTTGTTGTGAAACCGCTGCTTTACATTGAAACAAAACAGTAAACTGTTATCCATTCAAATATCCAAATTTATGAAGTTTGAAGTATGCTTAGGTGTGGAATTTTAATAGGTATACATTCTTTTTTTGGGTTGTAGTTTTCTAATTAAAAAAACTATGAACAAAATCTTCATTTTTATTTGTTTCAATAAATCAAAAGGGAATAAGGTCGATATGCTACAGAAGAATGTAATGAACCTCATAATTTAATTAGCTTAATTGTTTCTCAAATAAAAAGTGATTGCGCAACTTATTGTGCTACTTTTTATATTGAAAATTAAAGTTGACTGGCTACACTGCCGTTTAAAGTATTGGGAAACAGAAGAAAATTGCATACACACTCATCAGATACGAAGCTAATACATTCCGTCACTCTGTTGAAGACTAAAATTTTATGCAATCTAAAAAAAGGTTTTAAACAAATATGCAATAATATTTAATTTATTGATAAAACATGTAAAATGTAATGGAGCAGCAAGCAGATCTAATCTGATAAGCGGAATGTGTGAACGGGAACTGTGAGTCCGTCGACCCTTTTATATAATGCCTTTAAGAACAAGCATTTTTTGATGAGAAAATTTCAAACTGTGACTGTAAATCAATAAAGAAAACATATATTTCATGATGGTGATATTGATGATCCGTGAATTCAATTAGACCTCCTGAACTTTTGAGGTGCCCCAGGAAGGAAGGAAGAACAATCTCACACCATCTCAAACTCACAGGCAGCATTCGTAATAAGCCCCTATTAACTTAACGAACATCCCACTTTACTATACGCTTTAACACGTTATTTTATCATAATGGAAAAAGAGCCAAAAAACAAAGGTTAATCTATTAAGTTTTTTTGTATATGGGGATGTACACATATTCCGTCACAAAAAAACCTTTTGCCTCCCCCAACTTTACCCCATGAACATGAACACCAAGAAACAATGTCAAGTTTCGGATACCATTTCCCTTATAGCCCTGTGACATAATATGTGTACGCCCCCTATACAAAAAATATGCATATTTCCTTCATTGAGGGCGAGACCACCAACTTTAATAAATGAAATAATTCACTTGTTCATTTTTTTTCATTCATAGCAGCCAAAATGCTTTTTGTTAGCAGTTCCCTACCGTGAGTGTGTGCTGTTTTGGCTTGTCATCTACTACAAACTGATCTACTGATCATTGTTCTTCTGTTTTACAGAGAATGTTATGTGTAGTGGATCCTTTGGATAAAAAACATCCTTTTTTATTATCCTCTTTTCTTTTGAGATGGCAAGCTGCTGGGGAATTAAAATTGATTTGCATGCATGCGTGTTTTTTGAAAAAAACTAGCACACACATCATATATTATTTACTATCTTGCACACACAATTTTTATGTGTGTTTTACATCTACACAGTGCAAAAAAGGTGTAACTTGAGCAGTAACATTGCATTGTTCTTCATTTTCACGTTCATATTATTAATTATACAAGAAGAAGGGGGACAAGCAGGATAAATAAAATATTACCTGCTGGATCTAATATGTATACATTTATACCTGTGTACATACCTAAAAGCTTCTTTTGTAGATAATCATGAATGAATTCGGATGAGCCAGCAAAAAAAGTGAATGAATTTTTAACAACTTTTTATTTCTTTTTTGTGTCTCTGGTGGTTAGAGAGATAGACTTGAACAATGTTGCGTGGGTTCCTGCATAATAATAATGTGAAACGTAAGACGGGAGCAGTTGAGACTAAAGGCATGAAAGAATTTGTATCTTTTTGCTTCCGAAAAAAATGTAGAGACTGGAATTTAGACTGACTATTATATACATACCTGTTGTTCTTTTCTTTGCCATTTGCTCAATTTAAAATATAAACATTATGCAACATTTATGTAAAAGAAAAGTATTTTAATTAGAAAGTGTCAGTGTCTTAAAACAGCTAATTAAGTAAAAAAAACAGATCAAAAGATATGATTACACATTTCTCTGATTCTGATAAGGTCATTTAATAATCTTACGGTGTAATCTTCATTTAAGTCTAAAATAATAAGTTTCTTTGTAAAAAATAACGAAGCTACAGAAAACAAAAGGATGTATATTTTGACACCATAATTCTCTGAATGAAGCTGTTTTTAAACCCTTTTTCTTATTTTCTTTATCATCTTTTCAAAGTTTATGAAATAGAAATCCAGACCAGAGTTTATCTAACAAAATATGCAAAATAGTTTTCTATTGTCTTCTTTTTGTGGTGAAAAACCTCATTCTCTTTTTAGTCTTCCTTTTCAAGCTCATTATTACAATGCCAATGTAATGAGATGACTGTATAGTTTGTGCATAGGGTTGATAACTTTTCAGAATAGTAAAACAGACAAAAAGCACCCATCATCATCACCCAACAAAGCGCATCTTTGCAGTGTCCTATTTTTCCGTTTTAAAAACTAAACAAGCCAAGAAAAGAGAATGTGCGCATAGTTCATTTTTTGCATGATATCTGTTTTTGTTGCGATAAGCCAGGGAGAGAGGAATACAAAAGAAAGATAAAAATAAAGAAACAGGTTGGTAGCTTGATTACTTTTGTTGATAAACCGGGTTAATCCAGCCAAACAACGAAAAGTACCGAAAAAGAAGATAATAAAATGTATAGATTTAGCATAATATTCATGAATGTAATGAGCTGCGAGCTATAGTAGTAGTAGGATGATGAACATATAACCATACTACCTAATGTTTTTTATACCTTAATGAACATTTCAACATTTCAATCTCTGAACTTAAATTATCATAATAATAATAATGCATACATTTAACCAGCAGAGATGATGTTCTTCTCCGTACGCTGTTACTTTTCTACTACAATCAAACATTAGGAAATGTAAATTTATTCTTTAAACTACAGAAGACAAAGAAAACAGTTGCAAAAATTATTGCGGTTTGTATCCTGTCCAACCAGTGCCAGATAGGTCATTAATACCTGACCACAGAGCAAAAAGCAGATAAAAATTAGATCATCCTGCTGCTCGGTTGTGTATCGAGTATATATTTTTAGAGAAGTGTCTCTGGAGATGCAAAAAATGGGAATTTTGGCAAGTGACAAATCTTATAAATTCCCAATACATTTTTGAATAAGAAAGTTCATACAAACGTCCATATAGACACGTATATACAAATTAACATGCAAGCGTGCCATGAACCCATTCAATTTTTGTCCTTTTGCCTTCCAGGAAATAACGGGACACCACATTACAGATGTAGAGAGATATATGCAAGTATACAATGTGCTTTACATTAGGTTGGGTAATGTTATATGTGTGCGATATGCTTACTCTTTTTTTGTTACTTCTTTTGGCACAAAAATGAAGCATACAAAATAAGGGTTTTGCACATATAAAACAGGTTTATCCCGTGTACGATTAACATATTGCGTGCAATATGCATCGAAATAGCTAAATAAGATGGTATACCAATACAATGCGATGTTGGTAAAAATGATTTTTTTTAAACAGTGATTTACACACGTGTCAAATTATGTGGTATATGATATTGATATTATATATTTTACATAAAATATCATAATTTTTCTTTCATGATAAAATTTATTAAAAATATTGAGTAGGGAGTGACCATTGCAATCATTGCATTAGAAAAAAAACACGCAAACATATTACATTAACATATTATTATTGTAGCCGGTGGATCAAAATTGCGATCAAGATTGTGAAGTGCGACTGGTCATCTACAGCAGCCTTGTCGTGCAAAACGCAGGTAAATACATTTAACCTACTGGCTACTTTCTTTAAAAGTTACTGATAAAAATCGTTTATTATTACACTTTACTGCAATATGACAGCTAGTAAAATAAGTGAGACTGCAGGCTGTTAAACCCAGCGTTTTATAATGTCAATTTCTTAAATTGTTACTGTATTTCTATAAATAATTGGAAATCTGACAGTTTATTTTTATGAATGATTGCAAAATGCAAATGGTATTTTTACTAAATTCAGCGTAAGTTGATAAGTGGAAAAAGGTAAAATGAAATTATTCGGCACTCCCGCAGAGTAGTTTTTATTTAAATGTAAGTTAAGCCAGATAGGTTAAAACAAAGTGTGCAATTCTCTGCATAGCATGTATTATAACTGAGGTTTGCACGGAAGAGAGACTGGGATAGCCAAATAAGGACATAATAAGCTTGATATTGGTAAAAGCAGGATATTTTGGGAAAATATAAGTATACCTATTGTAAATTAATAAGTTAGACAGATGCTTTTTAGTGAGCAGTATTCAATAAGCAAATTGAGTAAAATGGAAGGATGAATGACTGGCTGTCTTCTTGTCTTGTCAGTAAATTGCGATGACAGGACTCGCGGGTGAAAACAGAGAGATGGAAAATGAAATAATAATTCAAATATACCTACATAGATTCATGGTGACAGTGGTCTACCTGTATAATATGCAGAGATGTTAAAATATTTATCATGTACAGCTCTCTCTCACAAATCTTTAGTGGGGAGAGCATTGTAAACTTTTTGAAGGGAAGAAATAAAAGAGAAAGATGTTCTGAAAGGAAATGGATTCAACAAAGAGGATGCGGAAGTGGGTAAACTTGCCTACTTTGAATATACCTTTAGCCTTAAAAGCATCGGGTGCGGGATATTGATATGTATAATGTATTTTAATTACAGCTACTCATGCTACATGCTACCTCGACAGACAGGTAAATTCCCCAAAGGACAGTGCACATTTGTACTCATAAATATAATAAAACTTTATGCAAATATTTATACATATGTACATCTAGCGAATCTCTGTTTGTGACAGTTCAAATTTACTTTTATGAAGTCAGTCAAATCTACAAGTCAGTCAAATCTACATTCTGTAGATGTATCTGAATCATTATGCAACTTAAAAAATAATGGAGTGAAAGTTACACCGGATGTATGTAGGTATTACGCACTTACGTATCATATTACTTGGTGGTCTATGCATGTACCTATGTACGTGGGAGAGACTATTATTGCCAGTCTTTCCCCATCATCTTCCGAATACACTTTCTTCAATCTGCTTTTTTAAATGTTTTACACGCAAGAGAAATAGTCCGTTGCAGAAGCAGCCTCATTTTTGTTTTTCTTCTTCTCCCACTGCTGCTGTCATAAAACTAGATGCACAACATATTATTGTATTCACTATTCACTCTTCTCAATTTAAAGTCAGTAATCCGCATCCGGAGCATGCATGCATAATAATAATATTATCATTTCTTTCATTTTTTTCTGTTTATGTAACCTGTTAACTTACTAAAACATTACCACTGATTTCTGCCATTCCCTCACCACTCTGTTTATTTTACATTTACTCAAAATTACAATTTACCAGAAAAACGAGCAGCATTAAATAAACTTGGTAATATACCATTTAATACCCACACTTCGTTGTTGGATTAGTTCACATTGCATACCAAATAACCAACACTATATTATTATATAGCTTATCTTATTTCAAGGTCATTAAAGTTTTTAATTGGTGCGCTAAACACATGTCATTGTCTGAATAGTTTTCCTACAACTTGTCTCTCCTTCTCCCAGTTTGCAAATTAAACAACCAACATCTCATCAAAGTTTATGAGGTGTTTATCATTTTATTTTGGAATGTGTTTTGTACGAAACAACGCAATAATAATAGCAGCCGTAGCAGCATCATGTCATGAATGAGTAATCTTGTTAACCCGACTCAATTATAAAGTAACTATATGTTAGTAGACACATCATGTCACGTCACCTCTAAATTTAAACCTTTTCCCCACACGTACATCTTCTTGCATACACACACATGATATTTATATAGTACTTGGTCTGGACTGTCTCCGAATATTTAGAACCTTGTTTTTTATACAAAGAAAAGCAAGAAGAGTGCACCGTCTGCACTGTCAAATCCTAACCGAAATCCGGTGGCTATATGTGTGTCAAGCGAGCGATGATGATGTATCACTTGAGATTTTAGTAAAAGTAAAACGTACAAACTATGGAGCTCTTTCTTGCCACCGACAACATCACACACATCTGTCCTCCTAATTTCTCGCTCTGTTCTTGTTTCTTATGATGATACACTGCTTTTACTGGAGAACAAACCAGTAAAACTTTCACATATGCTTTTTTATTGTTAGAGTTGTTGTTGGTGTCCTTATCATCGTCGTTGTTGTAATTAAATTAACAAAACTGTCTGATTGCGTCCGTGAATTCATACTACATATTATTACATTAGAACGTCACTTGGTTTCCTCGTTGGCATCATGAAGAGATGATGATGACATGCAACACTTTGTTTTTTTAGCTGTGCTGCTTTTCCTTGGGGCAATATTAAACAGTTTATGAGAGAATTGCTGGCCAAGTTTTGTGAGTGTTGTTGTGGCACAAACAAACTTTGCTACTGCAGCGTGAAGAGATGATGGGATACTTTTAAACTTGAAAAACTTTTTCTTAATGAATTGTATGTAAAAAAAATTCCTGTCAAAAATGATAAGTGAGAATATGACAGACAGGTAAAATATAGGTATATTCAGTGAAAAAAATTGAACCCCTTTTCTTCTCTTCTCTTCAATTTCCTCTTTAATTCTTTGTGTATTTTTGATGTTTTAATGAAACCAACTAACTTGTTTTTCTTGTAGTCTCATATGCCGGGATAAATTTAGACCAAAAAATAAAATTTATAATAAAAAAATGTTTACCAGCAACAAGAACACGCTGGGATTTTTGACGTACTTTTTTTACTACAATTCTGCTGCACTGTTGTTAAAAACACAAGACTCTGTTTTATTTTAGAAACTCAACTAAACTGTTTTGTGTTGACCAATTGCAGTCTGGTATGAAAATCCCCAAAATAGCCATGATGAACAAAAAAATATTGTTGGTTTATAATAAACAAAGTTAATCTTGTTCTTGTATTGGTTTATATAAATAATAGAGAATTGGCAATTTCAAGGAAAGCTTGTAAAAAGAATCCCACCACTGATTACTACATACTACACACACTCTACACTGAAAAACAGAGACTGACACTGACTAATGAAGATACTATGCTGGTTAATTAGTGTGTAGAGACAGAGTATGCATATAAAATACTCAAAAGGAGTAGTAGCAGAGACCATGTGGTTTTTCCTTTGGTTTCCTTTTGTTGTCTTTTGCAAAAAAAAACCTTTATTTTTAGTATAACATCTAAACAAGCACATAATAAAGCTCACAACAAACCGAGATTTTCTAAAGCGAAAATAGAAAGAGAGAGGAATAATAGTGTGTGCTTCAAGAAGACGTCTGCGTCTCTTCTCCTCGCTGGTTGCGAAGCCAATGGCACCGACGACGTGAGTAAGGTGCAAATAAATACTTACACTCTACGACAACCACCATACCACTACTACCACAAGACCAGTCACTAGTCGAGTCTCTCACAGAATAAGAAGCAAAGCTTAAAAGGGGCAAGAGTATAATATTTTGTATGGCGAGAGAAGGCAAGAGATGACTTGACTCTCAGGCCAGGCATCTCTCAAAATCAGTTGAGATGCAAGAAGGAGAGAGGAAGAGAGAGAAATTGAAGCTGAAGCGGAGCAACTTTATTTTGGGCTCTTGTTTTGAATATTATGTAGGATGAGAGGGCAATAGACAAATCCATGCATGCCGTGACCATGGACGGACAGGAACAACTTCCTAAAGAATTTTTTTCCTTGCCTTTTTTATGTCCTTTTCTTTCACTATTCACTTGATTCACGTTCAAGGAAAGTAGGGAAAAAGAGAGAAGATTTTGGCTTATTTGTGCACAATATTATTACTATTATCATTATACTTCCATTTCCCTTGTTAGTTGAACACACAAGGCAAGCTAATAACAATCTCAAGTTATACCATTATGACAGCAGCAGTGGGAGAGAAATTGAAGCTGAAGCGGAGCAACTTTTTTTTGGGCTCTTGTTTTGATTATTATGTAGGATGAGAGGGCAATAGACAAATCCATGCATGCCGTGACCATGGTCGGACAACTTCCTAAAGAATTTTTTTCTTGCCTTTTTCATATCCTTTTCTCTCCTCAATTCAAAGTCCATACTATTCACTTGATTCACGTTCAAGGAAAGTAGGGAAAAATAGAGAAGATTTTGGCTTAAGTATTTGTGCACAATATTATTACTATTATCATTATACTTCCATTTCCCTTGTTAGTTGAACACACAAGGCAAGCTAATAACAATCTCAAGTTATACCAGTTATTGTTAAGAAGAATACATACAATATGATATGCACATTCAAATGCACTTCATACGGTACAGCTTTCTTTCTGTTGCAGCAACAACAACATAAAATGTTATTGATATGGATGCTGTGTGAGTTGTTGTGAGCCTTTTTTTTCTTTCCATCATTCCTCCAAAATAATGCTCTTATGTGAAAATGAAATACAGCTTAAAATTGCAAAAGGGGGAAAAATCCTAAGAAAGATCCGAGGGATCTTTTTTTTTGTTCCTAGAAAAATCCTTGTTGTTTGTTGATGTGATGAGAGCAGGGTCTTGTTGAGTATGCCAATAATAAAAGGTGGACAAAAATTGATTTTCACAATAAATATTTGTGCGTGCATGTGGGAAAAAATAGAATAACAAGTGTGTGTAAGTTTCAGGTGAACGGTTTCAAAAGAAAATCATGTACATTTGATTCGCATTCACGTGTTAGCGTTGATGAGGATATCATTGCGAAATGGAAGACTGGAAAACTTGATTTGCTTAGTTTGGTGAAGTGAATGTCAATGCTGTTGGTAATGAAATGAAATTTTACTGTGCCCCAATACTCAACAGGCCTATGTTTTTTAAAAACGGAAGTTGACGTAAAATTATGAAACGGACAATGCTTATTTCTCATCCGTAACTTGAGGCAGGAAGAAAAACATGAAAAATTATTCACGACTTAAAGAAAATATTATCCCTTAACTTAACTTGAGGGGACATGATGAAGAGGATTTAAAGCAGGTTCCATTCCCGTGAGTGTCATTTGTTCTTTGTCTTAGCCTTTACGAGTGCAAAAATACCACATTAAGTAGGTATACGCATTATGTCTGTACAACAACGAATGTAGAAAAAGTATTTTAATCCCATGACTGGTGATTCAAAAAAATGAATAAGCGTTACTGTTAGATAATATATTATTCTTTCAACTTAATATGGCCATATCGTTAGCATATTAGGTGTATATTATTGTCTTTTATAGACATTTGCACGTCTATTAAGGGTTATGGAGTCAATGTGCGATAACGCAAAAGCATTTTCTTATACACAAGTCATTTATATGAAATATGAACAAAAAGGGAATGAAGTAAAGAGAGGAATGATGACCATTTACGTCTTATTTTAAGTAGAGTCCTGGAGCGATATTTTTTGCTTGTTTTGTTTGATGTGTGTATTAGGAACTTGAGTACTCTATAAGTACCTGCTGTAAATTTCTAGAATAGGGAATGAATCTGAGTTATCTAATAGTTTAAAAAGTTATCCCAATTCACTAGAAGTCTTAAAAGGTATTAATAAAAATTATATTTGGGAGTCGTGTGCTCTTGTGTCATGCTGGGAGCAGTATACATGTGTACCTGTCATGTCTCTTTCATTTCATTTCTTTGATGAGTTAAAATCTCCGTCGTACCTCTGTCAAAGTCTCCCAAGATTGAAATATTCTTATTGTCGGATTAGCTAGGAATTCCTGGATTCTTAAATGGAATTTCATAATGAAATATTATGAAAATTGTACTCTACGGTCTTTTGAAGATTTTGTACCTTATTTCGTCTAAACTTTTTGAGGCTATTTTGGAATGACCACTTTTACTCATCTGTGAGGGGAATGTGTAGACTACACCGAAAGCTTACTTTTATAAGGAAATAAAAAACTAAGGAGGCACGGCACAGAGAACACAGTTTTTGGTAGGAAAGGGTGGTGCATTCATTGATCCATGAATTTATAGACTACACCAAAGCTTACTTTTATAAGGAAATAAAAAACTAAGGAGGCACGGCACAGAGAACACAGTTTTTGGTAGGAAAGGGTGGTGCATTCATTGATCCATGAATTTTGTTTATAAAAAAACCAAGATTCCTTTCATTATTCTTGTAGAAAAGTACATTATTATGAGATATCATCCATCTCATCAAGCTATTTTTATGTAGGCATGTTGATGATGTAAAGATGTAAAATGAGCTACTTACTTGGTCATTTCACAGTTTGAGACAAATTTTTTAAAGTATTTTATCCTAAAGAAAAGGTATGGAACTAAAATGTGTTGGGACCTTAGTCAGGACCGATACCAAAGAATAATAACAAGAGTGATGCGCTGTGATGGAGAATGATGAACGGACAAAAAAACACCAAATAGTTTATATATTTTTTTAGGCAAAAGAAATAAAGGAGCGAATAAAATTCAATTCGTTCCGGAGTGGAGGATGCATCATTTTTCTCTCTTTTGTCCATATGTTATACATACAAGCTATTATGTAACTTGGGCATTCCTCTCTTTAAAAGGATTTATTTTTTTATGAAGATTCTTGTTGTTTCCCAACCATTTTTGCTATACGACAACAATGAATATTTTTTTATTATTAGATGATGATGAGAGGGGGAAAGTAGAAAAAATGAACAAGTTGGCGTGTCTCTGTGGTCTACATATTTTGGGAACAATGAAACAGTAACAACCATTCATAGAATGAATTTCATACATGTTGACTACTACGACCACATACCTATTTAAGTAGGTATTTATAATATTTATGATTAAATATCCCCACCTCATCTGATGCTGTAGAAGAATAACATCAAACATGATATTTATTTCTTCAAGAGACACCATCACATCATGATGAAAGCGCGTGTGAGGATGCGGACAGAGCGGAAAGCAAAAGACTTTTGGTTTATTTTTGAATTTCAAAGACGGAGAAATGTGTAGGTAGCAGAGAACAATGCAAATAATAAAAATTCCTCTGTATTTTCCCTCTTTGTATTCTACATTCTGTCTAAAATTGGCCTTGTATTCATTTCTTGCGTGTGTAATTTGTATACTGGTGGACCCATATCAACCGTGTCATCATGACACGGCCACCTTTTACACTTTTGAGTATGGTCACCGTTAGACCAACGAAACGTGAAAATGGACGTATAAAGGACGTGATCTAAGATGTGTAATGTATACTCCATTCTCCACTAGAATCCATCATCATCACATCCTGTTTTATACTTGGAAACACGTCTCCCGCATAAACTTTTGTTTTTCCTCTCTTTAAAAAGCTTCTTGTTTCCAGTTTCCGCTTCAAAGAGTGATGGCGTTATTATTCTTATTATAATAATAAGCTTTTAAGAGTATTTTATTATTTATTTTCTAATCGAATATCAGGGTCATGTTCCTAACCTTATTTGTATTCTTATTATAACAACAACAGATTCAAATTCATATCGACTATCACATGTGAAATGCGTTGTGTCGGATGTCGGAAACAAGATACTACTATGTTGTATTTCTAAAACCAGATGCAGATTGAGTAAATCTTAAACTATATTACTGTTGTGTAAAATGTATAGATAGTCTCATGTTCCACTTCCTTGTTTTATTTCTTTCTAATTTAATTACTCAGGAATGTGTTGTCTGTCTATATTCCTTGGATAGAGTAGTAGATTGCATAATATTCTCTTTTCTTCAATCCTATCAATAATAACCTAGTTCAATTTTACTCTTATATCTCCTATCTTACCCAAATATATCGACAGTAGACACCACCGTGACTGTGTAGGTATCAGGTATGTATATTTTATAGTCGTGGTTTTAAAACAAACAGACACTCTTTCTTTCTTTTACTATTTTTTATTTATTTCTGTAGTATTTATAAACGTGATACATATATGAACCTATACAGATCTATATTCTGTCGTTTTTTTATAAAAAAAAATAAAATTGAACATTATTGCAACTACTTTGCATCGGACCACATTTGTTCGTTTCTTTCTTTCTCTTTTTTAAAAAGTCTTCTGGGAGTTTTTCTTGTGTAGTTCAATTTCCTTTTTTATTCCTCCTCATAGATATATGTGATATGTGAGAAATGTTGTAATGTTATTGCAATAAAGTATAGTAAATAGTGGGAGGCTGACGGACAAGTGAACACTCCATTCCTTATTCACTCCTCCACTCCAATATATTTTACTACTTGCAAAAGAAAAAAAATCCCTCCACAACATGGTATATTATTGGTAGTACACTTGATACACAAAATGCCCATCCATTTTTTACCCGAAGCGATGCTTCTCTTCTCTGGGAATGTCTCAAGTGTGTATAAATATTTGAGTGGAGAGAAGCCCCATGAAATGTTGTAATGTTATTGCAATAAAGTATAGTAAATAGTGGGAGGCTGACGGACAAGTGAACACTCCATTCCTTATTCACTCCTCCACTCCAATATATATTACTACTTGCAAAAGAAAAAAAATCCCTCCACAACAACGGCAAAAGCAGCAAAGAAAAAGGGAGCTTCCTAGTTGTTCTGCTTTGAAAAACGTGCAAATCTCTCACAACTGGCACTTCTGTTGCTCCTTTTCTTTTTGGTTGGTTGGTTGGATGGATGGATCATCATGGATGCACAAAAATGTTGAAAAAAAATCTCAGTCAATCTCATTCACAACCCTCACTACTACTCCATTTTTCAAAGTTGCAAAATAAAATTCCTTTTTTATCCCGTCTTCGTCCAACCAAACAAACCTTTCTCACTCTTCGTAAACGCCAAATATGCGTGAAATTGCCACAAAAAGTTTATTTTGTATACAAAAATGTAGAGAAACCTCCTTTTTGAATAAAGCTTCAAACAGCTTCTCTTTGGGCTTGTATTTTATGGAATTTTTCACCGCAGGGTTCTTAGTTTAATTTTGTGTGTATAGTTCATAGCTAAAATACTTTGTTAAAAGATAGTGAAAATCCTGTCTACATGCATGCACTTTTACCCAAAAAACGTAAGAATGCATGCATATTATTATCATTTTTGTCTAGCCTACTGCTATACTTTCTGGAAAAAGAAAGAAAGACAAAAAATATCCAACATCAAAATTCGACTCTTGGCTTATCTTCAGGTTTTTTTTTCATTTTACAATTTAAAATCCCATTCACACTTTTACACTGTATGCAACTTCAGACGAGGAATTTTATACTTTGCCCAATTGTGTCTGGCTCTGACTTTTGCACATGCCAATCTTTTTATTTTCTGAATATCAAGCTACTTACTATTTTACTTGGAAAGTTAATATCAAAAGTATCTCAGTGCTTTTGGAACAATGATGATGAGGTACAAGATTTATCCTAGACAATATATAATAATTATCTTTTTAAATATAGATAAGTATTTCGAGAAACTACGAGTGTAAAAATGAAGATAAACCAGATTTATTTGCTGTACGTTTCGACTATAACAATAGTCCTCTTCAGCAGCATAAGACAATTATAATAATTATCATATGATTATGGAATTGTTGCTTCCGGCAAAGTGAATTTTCTCCTGAGGATGTCATTTTGAAATATTTTTTTTACTATAACCGTTCCCTAGAGAAAATACAATCGCTTCCATTCCATTTTTAACGATTCATAGCACGATAAATTAAACGGACTCTTTTTTATCTTTTCCTCTGCCATACAAACTGGTTATATGACAGGATGTGTCTTTTCTCTTTACTTTTATGCTCCCCATTCCATTCATATCATTTACCACAACTTTGTGTCAATAGTAATAAGTGCTCATATCTCAAACTAAATAGTCAAATGTGCAAAATTAGAAGGTATTATGATATTATATGTAAAATAAATACAAAATGCACACATCTATAGAAAATGTCTTGAAGAAATCTCAATGTCGGCTTTCTCCAGTTTTCAATAAAAATTCTGCAAAAAAATCATTTTCCCTCCAGCGCAAAGGGTCATTCCAAATGGCTTCAGTTACTTGGGTATTATTGTTATATGGTGTACATTATGTTATTTTGTGTAAGAAGGTTCATCACGAGTATTTTAAATACTGTATTTCATTTACTTGTGTGACGGTGTATGGGTATAATGAGATGAAAAGGATAGTGGCAGACGTAAGGAGTATGTATGAGAGATCAAGAAGATAAGATAAAAATGGGCGAAGGAATGGGAAAAGAGTTGATCACTTCCCTTGACACTACTTGCAGCTATTTCGGAAC
>JAITYZ010002101.1:0-14095 GCA_027744595.1 Paronellides praefectus
TTGTTTGTTTCATCCTCATCATGGACGGTCACGGTGAGAATGGGGGCGTCGGGAATGGTCAGGCCTTGTGTCTCATCCACTTCTGTGTACCATTCGTCTTTGGTGAAATGTGGGGGCTACACGGCAAAAAAAAAGATTTATGTTTATTTTAAGTCAATAAATTTTTGGAACAAAAAAATTTGAAAACATTTCCTAATATTTTTTTCTGAAAAATAGTAAAAGCACCTTACCATATCATTAATGTCCTTGACACGTATAGAAGCCGTACCCGTCCCTATTGGATTTCAAGAAAAAATCCAATTATTTTTAATTACTTTGTCTTAAAATTATGGACACAAATTAATTATACTAGAGATTTATTATGTGTGCAAAGGAACAAGTAGTTTTAGCCAAGAAAGCAAAAGCGTGATGAAAGTTGTTTTTTGTGAAAGTGATTATAAGTCTGTTGTTGTTGTTGTTGCAGATGAAAGGAATTACCTTTGAGATTAACTTGTACATCGCTATAACCCACAAGACCCTCGCCTCCTTCATCCTGTGCAAAAACTGTAAATCTCCATTGAGCTCTGCCACTTGGTTGATCACGGTCCAGGGGCTAATTACCAAAAGAAATATATAAACTTTTTAAATGTTTGTTTTATTTAAAAAAATATCTTCAAAATAATTTGTTTTATTTTGGTCCAATTTTTTCTTACCTTAAGCACATAAATCTCTCCAGTTGTTCGGTTAATATCGAATTTACTATTTGCCGGATTATCAGGATCGATTCCTTGTCCGGTGAGAAAGTATACAATGTTTTGTGGTCGGTCTCTATCTCCGTCTGTGGCTGTGACCTGATTTTGTACAATTTTTGTTTGTGGGGGGGACGGGAGAAGAAAAAAAAATCTCATCAGTTTCGGTTTATTAACTTGTGTGTCTTGACTTTGGTGAAGTAGTTTGTTCAAAGCCATTTAGCTCAGGAGAGATAAAGCCAACAAAAAAAGAGATAAGGGCAGTGAAGCAGAAAAAAAGGAAAAGGGAGAAAAGGCATCGCAAAACACACACAAAAATAAACAAGCAACCCAAAAGCCAACAAATAAACACGTCAAATGACAAAAACAACATTACAAGCTCAATATAAGAAGCGTGAGCTTCTTCTAAAAAAATATAAAAGAGAGACCAGCGGGCTTCTTTTTTTGTCGGTGCTGCTTTTACTTTGCTGAGTAATGTGACAATAAGAAAAGCACCGGGAGAGAAAAGCTTATTTACACTTTCACCCATAAAAAAGTCAAGTCAATACACAAAAAAAGAGTACATCAGCTTAGTACAGTAATCCTGATCAAAAGCTTCAATTTCTACACACACAAAAAAACAAGACGCACATGAAAAAGCATTGAAAATATATTTTTTTTTAAAGCTACAGTATTTTCGAGATTTATATTCTCGTAAAGCTTGTTTAAATAAAAAGCGAAATAAAAAATAAATAAATGTATTTATAATTGCAAAAAAACCAAAACAAAAAATAAACCTTAAGTATTTTCTTTGGAAGGTTTACATCTTCCTCCTCCGTAATTTGCGTTACGTAACTTCCTTGGTCAAAGACAGGTGGACGATCTACACGAATTTTTTTTGGTAAATTTGAAGCAAAATTGAAATAAAATAGCAAAATAAAACCAAAAAATTAAAAAAAAATAGTACGTAAAAAAATATATAAGCAAAACGTGTTTTTAAAAAAATAATAAAAAAATATAAAACACTGACCATTAACATCTCGAACCCAAATCACTACCGTAGTCTCATTCTCATTCAAACTGTCGGATGCTACCAGTGTCAGATCATACTATTATATATATTTTTTTATAAAAGGCAGACAGGGTTTCAACCAGAGAGATAAATAAAAAAACACAAAAAAAAAACAAAAACAAAATATAAATCAAACTGGGGATCATACAACAAGCAAAACAAACAACTTAAACTTTAAAAAAAAGTATCCAATGTTTTTTTTCTTGAGTGGTGGAAAGTCAGTTAACTTTCTTTCAACTCACATTAGATCAATTTTTGAAAATAAAATATTTTATTCTTATAGGTTTTCCCATGAACATTGCAATTTTCTTTTTTTCTTTTAAAATACCGAGAAAAAACAATTTTTTATGAGGAAAATTACTGTCAAGTGTCAACTACCTAAAAGAAAAACTTGTCTATGGGACAGTCGACAAGTAAATAATGTGGACGTGTGTTGCGTTGAAAAAGATCTAAAAAAATGTGAGTACAATTTTTTTTGTTCCACATTTTTTGTGATAACTTGATGATAACTTTATAGTTTCTGTTGCGCCCACACAAGACAAAACCAACTCGAAGGTATAAGGTGTCATCACACCAGCTCATCCTTTCACAAAACTTGCTCTTTTTATGGATATTGTAGCAAGCTCATGTCTACTTTATTTATGGTAGCTACATACCTACATAAAATATATTTTTTCTTCTCAGAATGACAGAATACATGGTCAACATGTCATCAACTTTTTTTGTACCGTGTTGAGCGACGACAGTGACCCCGAAAAAAATCTTTCTTTTTTTTTGTTCACGAAAAAATTCAAGTAAGTTTTTTCTGTTTTTATTCTGTTTTTAAAGAATCCGTTCTCACGCTCAAGAGGTAAGGATTACCATTACACCACCATTCAGAGAGATCCCGGAATGGGTTAATATTATCTCCTTCAAGTCATCATCATCATCATCATCCCATTCTTATCCTCAGAGCCACCACTTGACTACCAAAAACCCAACCAACATTTGCACGCACACAACTACCAAACTAACCCCACCACCATACTCTTCTCTTTTGTATAAACTGAATGATTATTATTATTATTATTATAATAACCATATCGTATGATAGCAGCAGTAGTCGTAATAAAGCTTTGGAATAGTGTAATATTACGGATTTTCCTCTCAAAAAATGCTCTTTAGAAGAGGGCTTGGCTGACACCAGGAAATGCAAGCCCATTCCTCTGCCAAGTCAACTACATAAGCCGCATCATCATCAACAACTTTTTCCCCCAATCTTCCGTACTTTCTCTTTCACTTCCTTCCTGTTTTGTTCAAAACTGATGTAATGCAGCATGGAGCATGGAAACTTGCTTGGAATTCTTCATTCCACCCAATAATAATGTTAAATTCATGGGGCATGGGCATGTCCCCTCAGGGCTTTTTATTATTCACCGAACCCCTACTCCAATCATTTTCTCTTCTATACCTATACTATTATAGCTTGTTAAGCTAAAAAAATTATATTCTATTTTTTAAATTGTATTTTTCCTTCATTTACTCAGAATTCTCTTTTTTGACTTTCACTTTTTTTAAAGAAAAAAAATAAACGCTTTATTTAAAACTCTATATCGTAATCATAATCATAACAAGTTAAGTAAGTGCAAAGTTGACCACTTTATAGCAAAACTTTTTACTGTCTTTCATCCACACAAGTTTGGTCAGTGTGAACTTTTCTCATTTCATCTATCGAGGTACATTCAGAGAAAAAGGGGATTTTCGCCATTTTATATGCTTTTCCTCATCATCTCCGCAGCTATATATATAATAGCCATTCCGAAAAGTATACGTGCGTGTGTGGATCTCTGTGTGTGTACACGTCATCTTCTTCCGCTTTTTCTTCTTCTTTTTTCATCCGGATACAAAAACTTTCTCTTGCATGCAGTGTGTAAAAAGGGAAAAATTCTTGACTTTTCTCTCTCTTTATCTCTAACGCCAACAGAAAGGAAATGCAGTGAAAGCCAAGAGAAAATATATATATTTTGTAGGACGTGCTGTTGTTGATGATGATAATGATAGTGTGGGGGTGATGATGACACCGTTTACCATTCATCGCCGTCGAAAATATAAAAAAAAATATAAAAAAATCTCATAAAAGCTATTAAAATATTAAATAGCACTTTTTTTTCTATATCTGCTTACAAAGTCTATGTAGATCTAGTGTATATACATATAGTACAAAGGTTGTGCAGTTTCTTTCTCACTTTTGAAAATAAAAGGAGTGAACAAGTATTCGTAGAATGATCCCCCGCCCCCACACACACATAGAAAATCTACTCAACTATACTTTTGGCCAAGATGGTGATGATGATGGGAATGCAGACGCACAATGATGACAAGCAGTGTAGAAGAAAGCCTATTTACACCACATCACATCATCAAACAGACACCAACGCATTATTATAGACCTCTGCTTTTTTCCGTTTTCTGGACCTTTTTTATTCTTGTTGGCCCTTGAACGGCAAGTCAAGTGAGGACTCTGTACACATAATAGGTTTGGTTGGGTATTTTTTTTATCCACATTTTTTTGGCTCATCGAAAATAGGATGAAAGATGAAGTTGGCATGAGTATTTTATATATATATATATTTCGGATTATCATCACCTCAAATGCTGTAAAGTATTATATTTCCAAGCACCTCTCCAAACCAAAAACCACAGAGAAAGCTACTTTCTCTTCAGAACTAATATGCTGCTATACTATATTGCTGTTGCACCAGTTGTATAATAATAAACCCTTTTAAAAGCCTTGTTGTGGTTCTTGTGGTTTAGCGGAGAGTATAGATACATTATGCCTTGTCAACAACAATGTCTCCAGACATGCATGCACACAGAGAGAAGATTAATATTAAAACAGTTACATGATCCAACCAACCACAAAAGCCACTTTACCATCATCGCCCTTCCAAAATAAGCTTTTTGTAATATTGTTACACTTTCTAGGTCAATTTGTTATCCTGCCATGCATTTTGAGTTTTTTTTAACTCAAACCATATTTTTTTAAAATAAAAAACGATAGATCCTTATCCAAATAATCAAAAGGAATAAATACTCACGTTTTTTTTCAAGTGTTATTTTCCCATTACAAAATGCTACAAAAAAGATTTGATTCTCCTCATTTTAGTGGTTTTGCATTTGCGTTGAATGTTGAATCTCCTTAAAACTTGAAAGTATTTGTGTAAAATCATCATCATCATCGATGTCGACATCGTCCTCGTTAGTAATATGAATAGTTATTATGCGGGTAGCTACTTACAAAATGTCGTTGTGAGGTTTAAAGTGAAAGTCAAGTCAGTTGACTATGTGTACTATAAATGTACATTTTATGTATCACTTTTGAAAGTCAAGATGCCCCAACGTTCATATGTGATCATTTGCAATCGTAGTTTCAAGTAGCAAAAGTTTTATGTACTTTATAAAGTCTGTGTGTCTGTATGCCCGTCGTATCATATAATAACTTTTGGATTTACTTTTTGGACCTATAATTTTGATTTAAAAAAATAGCTTTCGCTCCTTTGAGGACACCAATTGAGAAGAGGGCTTATTTCAAGTAAATTACCTCAAAAACGACTTTCTCCAGAACCCAAGAAAGGATATAAAATAGGACGACGACGTGTAATGTGTATTGAAGCTTAAAATGAGAGGGAACAAAAAAAAAACCTACTACTTTGTACAACTATACACATTGCATTGCATAATATCACGAATGAAGGAAGAATAGAATGTCTAAATACTTTACAGGGTCTGTCTCTGTCATTCCTTTCACTTTCACCGACTTTCACCCACTCCTCATCCGCTCTCCTCTCTTTCCCTTCTTTCACTTCCTGATTCACAAATGTGAAGGCATGCAAGAAGACAAAAAAGTGTAGTGTTCCATTTTCTTTCCTGAGAGCCCCTTTTAATTATTCCTTTTTTTAAAGAAAAAAAAAGTAGCTCAGTTCGGTGAGAACATCCACTTATTTCTCTATCCACTTAAATATGTATACCTATATGTTGTATAAGAAAATGGATTTTGAATTTGAAGGGTCGTTGGCCACTTGAATTTTTTTTAAAGACAGACACAGACACACATACTCAAGGATCCTCTAAAAGTGAAAGTTGACTTTCACTTTGGTAGAAAATGGGATCTACTTAGGTATCTTGACTTGACACTTTTTCTAGCAAATTTTTATTTTATTTTTAAACAGAAACATCAACTTGTATTTTCAATGCTTGTTTATTTTAGAAAATAGTCTTTTTGTTCTAAAAATTCGCTATTTCCATATTCCATAAAATACACGCACAGAGTGCATACTTATATTGCTGGAAGATTATCAATGTGTGTACCTAATTACAAGACTTTTTAAACAGCTAATATAACTTGAATGGATTTCACTTAATAAAACGGCGACAAAATATGGACAGCTGGATAAACACAAAAAAAACATCTTTGGATAGCTAAACGATAGCTGCTTATGCAAATGAAAGTAGAACAAACAAAACAAACAAGCATTCTTTTTTAAAGCAGATTTATAGATAATGGAAAACAAACTCGCTCGTTCCATTGTTTTTTTAAACCCACTAATATTTCGAAATTTTCTAGAATGAGAATATGGAAAGGAAAACGGTAATAGAATGGATATATGATATGCACTGTACAGTACGTAAACTGTATGTACAACGAAAATTTACTGGGTTTACTTGAGATTCTCAAGTTGAGAAAATGGCGAGAGGATATAGGCTTCGCTTTTTATAATGATGTCGATGTCAAATATATATATAGCCATGGCTCACAAGAAACAAAGTGGATTTCATGGTAGGTATATTTTATCCCTGTTGGTTTTTAGTAGGTAAAAAAATATAAAACGGAAAAGAAAGGGACAAGGAAAAAACCGTGAAAAAAAATATCCAACCGAGTTTGGAAGGTAATGAAAATTATTATTCTGAAAGTTTACCTACATGTATCTCATTTTGTTTTGTTTACACACCAAATTTTCACGAAACATGAATTTTTAGTGCAAAATTTATATTGCAATTTTTATATGGTTTGTACATCTCATGTCTACATTGTAGACTCTACAAACATATTATTATAAATATATACGTTTTTAAAGCCAAAGGTATAAAAATAATCATGCCATTTTGTTCACTCAAATCAATCAAGTCACCAAACGGAAGCTGGCTGTATAGTGGAGAAATATATAATAAGCTAATATTTAAAAACGAAAATCAAAGTCGAGAAAATAAAACGTTAAAAAAAACTTTGGCACTAAACAAACTGCATTGATAAAATAAAACCATTATAATATATATACTAGAATATATATATATTTATATTTTGTGATTACTTCTTGACCATAAAGCGGAAAATCAAAAATTTGCAAATTTCGCTAAAACAAAAATAAATGCATAAAATGCATAGTAATAATAATAACAATATATTATGGTTTCTAGCTCAACAGCAAGCTTATAACATTCATTTTCCTTGCTTAATTTTTTTTATTAACCTGAAGCACACGTTTCGGCAAGTTTCTATCATCCTCCTCAGTAATCTGAGTTTCGTACGTATGGACGATCAAACACGGGTGGGTTATCTATTATTCATTATTATTAAAAATGAATCTAAATTATGAATTGGGTAATTTTCACGATTTGCGAGTGGGATATACACACTTTCATCATATTATTTTTTTGGGGGTGATTTTGATTCATTTTTTTAGATTCATTAAATATAACTTGCCATTAACATCCCGAACTTGGATAACGACCGTGGTTGAGTTTTCATTCTTGTTATCCGACGCAGAGAGTCTAAGCTCATACTGCAACACACCAAAATTTCCATCAATAATGAAAGCAATTTGACAAAAAAATCACATACAAAATACATACATTATTCATAACTTTATGATAAAAGTCTTCTATAGTCAACCCAAAAAATACCTTATCATCTTAATACCTAATTGTATATAAAGTATAGTAAAAACCTATTCAAAAAATGTTGAATTGAACTAAAAAATGCAAACGATTTCAGTTGAAGGCACAGAGTCAATATATATAGGTTATGTCGTAGTACGTATGCATGTACATCTTTAAGAAAACATTGATCCGATTTTTGTGCTGATGATGCATTCTTTCAAATTCAATTCAACATCTTCCTCGTCTCTATCTTCAAGGTATATACATTAGGTAGTTATATATAAATATATGTTATGCATATGCATACATGTCTACACTCATGACCTGAATGTAAAAATGATGAGTAGTTCAAAAAAAATATTATAGCCTGATATGCAACAAGAGGACGCATGTATGTAAATATAAAAGTTATTTGAAAACCATTAGGTATTCCCTAATGTTAACTGTAAGATATTCTCTATACATTCTATAATAATATATTTGTATGCATGTATAGGTGCCTAAGTACTTATTATAATAATATTATATTATACAACGTCGATTATACATTCTTCTTTTTGACCTCAATCCATACATAACCAAACGAAAGGATTTTTTTTCTCTTTTTTGAGCAAAAAAAGAATTTTCTTTCCTTTTTTAATGTGAAATCATTCAACGTAGAAAATAGTATGCAATAAAAAGACATTTTCTTCTTTCTTACCCTTTTCCTCGTCTCGTAGTCCAGTGGCCCAGCCACGTAAATAGCTCCCGTCATGTTTTTCACGGCGAAAGCACCTCCGGTGTTAACCCTTTGTTATTTCGTAACGGATTCGGGAAGCTGTGTAAAAGTAAGATAATTAAACATTTAATATTTATTTGACAAAAAAAAAATAGTAAAAACAATTTTTTTTAGCATTTTCAAAAACAACACATAATTATGTTGGCATTATGCTTATTAATTAAGCTGATCATAATCATCATCATTATCATGTGCGTATACATTTTTAGGTGGCCAAGTAAATGCTCTGAGGGTATTTATGTAGGTAGCATGGTTCTAGACTGTTCGAATATCGTGATTATTTGGATTTGGAACACTTTTTTTCAAACAAAAAAAGAGAAAAAAAACGACAAAGAGAAATGATGAATTTCTTCTCTTTTAACCCTTTACCCTATTTTTGTGCAATGGAAAGTAATTTCTGCTGAGTTGGTTTTTGGTTCCGTTTGACCGGCTTTTTCTCTCTTTGAGTCTATCATTGCACTACTCCTGCCACTTTAATACGCTTCAGTAATCTTTTGGTAACGGTAAATTAGAGAGCGAGAAACAGAGAAAGCAAAGAGAGAAGCAAAAAAAAAAGAAATTGAAAAAATAGACACAGCAGAGCAGAGTACTGCTACAAGACAAGCAAAAAAGGGACCTTTTTATCTCTTGACTCTCTCCAAATGTGTATATATATTCAATTGAATGAGTGAACTTTCTCTTTTGCAATACGACCTTCTCTCTCTCACACACACTTTCTATTATGTTTTGTTCCGTGTTGTGTGTTGCATTGTATTTCACACGCGTCCCATTCAACAAATGAGACATTTTTCGCTCTTGTTCAGGGTGAAAAAAGTTACACTTTTACACACATATCATTTCCCATAAAGAAAAATGAGAAAAGGTGTAAAAAGAATAAAAAACACAATAGCAAATATCAACTTTCTCATTCTAAAGGATTTTTTTTGGAAAGCAGAGCAATCACAGGTTTTGTTCAGTTTCAATATAGTATATTATTTTGTATAAAAAAAATAATAATCCGTTAAATTGTGTAAAATTGCTACTGTTTTTGACAGGCGCATGGCGCACACACATAATATCCATGTATGAAACTATATTATTGTTATTATGATTGTTATTGTGATAATCATAATAGTAAAAGTTTCGTACGCACACATCAACTTATGAAGTTCAATTGCAATTGCGGTTTATTCCCATGTCATAATACAGGATACATACAACACGGAGAATAAAAAATATAGGAACATGGCAATTACTTTTGTTATTACTGGGCTATCATTATCATCATGTCATCATAACAAAAACCGTAGAAAAACCTTACAATAAAATGTAAGGGCACCTCTCTTCCTCCTTCCCCCCTCTCCAGGGTGTAATATTGTACAGACCCAAGTAAATATAAAGCAGCAGTCTTTTTAGTATTCTTTGGCGGCAGTGAAAGCAGTGAAACCTTGCGTGAGAGAGTTTTTTCCCGATAAACTTTACCATTTTTTGGAGTCCTGCACTCTTTTTTAGTTTGTTTTGGTTCTCATCAAGCTGTACATACACTTTATCCAGAGGGTAGTATATTATTTCCAACAAAAAATACTAATAAATAAATTTTGTTCCAGTTTGGAAGCTGTCACTGGAACAGTAATTTATTGGCGACGGGAAAAAAACACACAAGATTTATTTATTTATTGTATTAGTACAATTATTTGGTAGATTCATAATTGATTTCTCTCTGGATATTTTTTATATTAAACTTTTCGACTACAAATTTTGTCGGGGAAAAATAAGAGAAAAACATAACTTATTTTAGTTGATGGCGATGACACTGTTGCATATTATTTTTTTGTACTTATTTTTTTGTACAGTGTAACGGTACAAAAAAGTTTCATTTTTTGTCACATTTTTTTTCTGGTGTGTAAAAAATAGTAATATTAAAAAAGGAAGCAACAAAGTGAAAGTAAAAAAAATAACTCAAGAGGCAAAACAGAAAAAAAGTTAGCAGAGTAAATTTCACATGACGGAACACACAAAACTTTTTCATTTCTGCTTCTTCAGAGGGTGCCTCCACCCTCTACAAAAAAAAATACGTCACTAGCTTACTCACACGCTGTTGCTTTTTGATGGAATTGTAATACAAATAGCGAGAGGATGAATAGTAAAAAAAAGAAGAACGAGAAAGAGAAAAAATGTATAAAAAAGGAAACTTTGATACAATATATTTTTTTCTTGTAATAAAATCCAACACCAAAGAAAAAGTAGAAAAGGAGATCAAGTTAAGTCTGTTTTTCTATTTTTGGCGTAACTTCAAGAAAAAAAAAGTAGGAGAGGAAGAGAGAAAGAAGTATATTTCGGTAACCAAAAGAGGACGACAATAAAAATCGTAAATGTCAGTCTCGATTCCACGCCAAGATTTATACATAAAAAAGCGGGGTGCACACACGAACAAGACACACAGGGAAAAGAGGTAGAAAACATGTGTGCCTTTGTATATTATGTGTATGTGCATGTGACAAGTTTTAAGATGAAACCACTTACACATTATCAGTCTGTGGACTAGAGAAAAGACCTCCCTGAAGCTGCACCAGTAGAAGTCCTTGACTAGCTACATATTTTCCAGTTAAAACTAAAACTAAACGCATCTCCTGTCCTAAAACTCTGACCCAATCTTATTTCCTATCTACTTCGCTCCCTCTTTTTTCTCCTATTATTATTGTTATTATTATTATCACTGCGTATCTTTCTGCTTTGTCTACTCTTCTTCTGTTTTTGCTATCAGACTACCCTACAAAATGCAAAGTAGATCCGACGGAAGAACCGTGGGAAAAATTCTCTAAAGCTTCAAAATGTTTGCAATGTTGCTTTTTCACGCTTCATTTTGTGAGGACACCAGCAGCAGATCATGCATGGCTTACTGTATATTAAAATGTCTAACAAAAGTATTTCATTTTCTACACATAATCTCCCTCCCTTTCTCTCTCAAACCAAGTGAGCCGAGAAAAAGGAAATCAAATCATATCAGTATCCTTCATCCGCTCCTATTTTCTACAAATTTCTAGGAAAACCGATGATTACGTACGTATTATATATATATATATTATAATACGTCTGTATGTATAATATGGAAAGTAGAACACATGTTGCAAAATAGGTAGTAGCTACTTTACTTTCAGAAAAATGAACTTGTCGTTTTGTCATGTGTCAAATATTTTTTTTTGCAAAGTTAATAATGAATACAAAACATAGAAATCTGCTTTTCTCTCCATTATCTGTCCAAACCCAAAACCAAACTAAAACGCGTGGTGGTGAATATTTTGATGATATAATCGTGATTTTCCGTAAAAGTAGAGATAAAATACAAATATACATCTCCATATTATATATTTTCATGGCTATAAATATTAAACATATTTATTTCATATATCTACCACCTTTCTTCATATTTTTTTTATGAGCAAGTCACGTCGGAACGACATTTCACCAGCCATTATTTATGGCTTGTGTGTGAGTGTCTGTGTGAATATCTGCTCACATGTATGTTGCTATCTCTCTCTCTCTCTCTCTCTCTTCTTTTCCCTTCTATTATGCTTTCTCATTATTATACCAGTAATAAAAAGATGGGAGTCAAGTCCACTAATTTTATGGTATCATTTTTACAAATCTCGTCGACTCATATCTTTTCTCTCTCTCTGTCGGACAACAGCCTTATCTTCCTTCACTTACATTTGATATGTACCACACTTGAGGGAAAGTTGGTCACGATCCAACGAGCAAAATATAAAGAGTACATATCATGTTCAACCCGAGACATGGAGGAGAACCTGGCAAAAGAAGTACTTTTACGTAGAAAAGAGTAACCGCAAGTGCTTATAGCAGAGAAAGTGTGCACGTACATCATATATATTTCTAATTTACTTGGCAGAAAATATCTTTGTGCGTGGATGATAAACTACTTTATCTACAAACACGTTTTTTTACCAAACCAACAATATGTTTTTTTGGCGTGTTATTTCTTAATTCAGGAAAAAATGCTGACGTCAAAAACCAACTCAGTTAAATAAAGAATAAAAAAAATGTTGCGCTAAATCAACCTACATTCTACTCAACCCAGTAAAAGGGAAACCAAACGGAAACGGTATTTAGGAAACCAAAATCTGCAAAAAAAAAATGAAACAAAAACACCTATTTTTTCTTTTCGCTAGCTTTGCATTGCCAATATTGGATCAATTTCTTGAGAAAAAGTCTCGAATAAAAAAATCCAGTTTTCCAAGCAATCTTGAAGATATCATGGAGGAGCTCTCTATTTAAATTCAATACTACTACGAAAACCACACATCTCCTTGTAAAGTTGTAATAAAGACATTATTTTTTTGTGATGGCGGGGGTGTGTTTGTGGGTGCTCCAGAGCAGTCCTCTTCAAGTGTTGGAGACATTAAAGTTATTAGATTTATCCTAATATTATTTGATTCTCTCTCAGACTCTCAGCTTTGCGCTGTCAGACGTATAGACACACAAAACGTATACACAACGACAGACGTCGATAAGTTATTCCAAATCTTATGCAGAACAGCAGGGAAAAAACTAACTGATAAACGGAGAACGGCTGCAGCAGCAGAAGCAGGAGCAGCAACAGAAGAAAAAAAAGATTGGTAGTTTGTGTTATTCACCGGAAATTCGGTTATTTCTTGAAATATATCCATGTCTATAACAGGATACTGTTACACACAAGTAACGAAAAAAAAGCCAGACAACCTACTTAACAAACTATGTTGTAGTAGTAATATTGGTTTTTTATTCAGTAAAAAAATGTAGGGAAAAAACTCACTCGAAAAAAGGTAAGACAAACTTTAGCAACAAGACTGACTGACGGTTCGGCAGAAAAAAAAAATATAATTCTTTCCTTTTTTCCTCTTCTTTAAAGAAAAATGTTTACAAGAGTTTGTAGTAAAGTTGAAGAGGAAAGTGAAATAAGATGTTACATTACATTACATGCTACTTGAGTAGCTAGATTGATATATGCAATATATTATTATATATTGCGTGCAGAGTGCAGAAGAGAAAGTAGGGGAATCATGACATGTGAAATCATCATTTATCACTGTCACCACATCACTCAACGAACCGTAACCGTAGTCATCATTTCTGTTGAATGGGCGTGTGCATAGTATATGCAATATGCATACATTTTACATGTAGTTTTCTTAAGTGAGAAACACTGCTGCTGCTTGTTTGAATAGTGTGTCTTTGTGCAAATCGCATAAGGTAGTATATCAAGATATTATATAAAAACTCAGTCTAAATTGAAACTATACAGCTTTTATTCCAAAATTTTAGGCTTAAATATTTTAATTTAATAGTCAAAGCAGTAGTAGTAATAGTAGCAGTGTTCACACGTGTGTATATCTATAAGCTCGGAGAAAGTATCCAACTTCCGGTTCGTAACTTTTCTCTCTCTAGTTTATAACGTGAGTATAATCTGTTACTTGCCACTTTTGGCCAAAAAATTTCCTCCTATTGTTTACTTTTACTACACGCGATATTCTTTATTCTTTATTCTTGTGGCATGTCATTTTGTGGTATATTCTCTAATGAGAATGAAATGATTTGAACATCTGTTCTTGTCACTTTTTTCAAGAGAGACTTTCACTCTAACATATT
>JAITYZ010002102.1:0-20441 GCA_027744595.1 Paronellides praefectus
ACTCATTCCGGTAGGTAGGCAGTACAAATAATAATACATGAATTAAATACGCAAAACCCGCATTATGCCTTGTGTGTAATATCGTGTTCTACTAAATTATAATAATTATGTGTGTTTTTAATAATGTAACCCAATATTTTTTTTCTGCTATTTTGTGTACCAATGGGAAAATGTGGCTTACAAATTTATGAGTAGAAGGGAGAAAAGTATACTACTTATTATTGCCAGAGAGAGAAAAAGTTGCCGTAAAAGAACATTTAATGCAAAGGGGTGTACGTGTGTCGTTCAATACTACTTTTCTTGCGATTTTATTTTCTCCTCAAAATTTCTTTATATAGGAGTATATACAAATGCTAAATGTATCTCACGTACTTGTAAAGTTTAGGCAATTGGTTTTTTTGTGTGTGTCGCCCGTAATCCATCCACATTATATATTTTGTGATGTTCCAATGTAATAGTCAAACCATAGGGGTTGCAACTTGCAATTACAACTTTGCGTACAATACATACATAAATACTACAATATGTATAGCTTCATGCATGCGTGACTACCTCAAGCTTTTAAAAAAAATGATGTGACCGTAATAAAAACTGCTTTACAACAAGTGATGCATTTAAAATACGCTATGTACATAATATGCATTGTGGAATTGTGGATACGTCGGTAGCAACAATTCAATTTGTTTCATAGGCCATTTTCCTGTTTGAAAACCCATAGGCCATTTTTCCTTGTCTTGAACTTTTACGAGGGGAGAAAGCAGCAGCAGAGCAAAGCAATGTTGTTATGTGTTTACCTATGCATATTTTGTCAATATGCATGTAGACACATTTACATGTTATTTCTTTGTGACAGCAGGAAAGGTAAAGGTAAATGAAACAGCGATAACGTGTGCGTTACGAATGTCATGAAAAACATAATAAAACCACCCACTGATTTTATTTCATTATATTTTTTGCGTAAAAATTGAAAAAAAATAACTCAATGTAAACAATTAAGCTTTTGTGTTACGTTACATATATGTCCTTTATGTAAACTAATATAAATAATAATTTTAAATCATACCTTCCGTTACACAATACAAAACACATTATAAATGTTGGTAGTTTCAAGGGTTTCAAGGCATCTGACAAGGACGATCGACATGAATATTTGAGGTGGGCTTACTAGGTACACGTATGTATATTATTGTTTAGGCACCTCGGAAAAGTTCGCAGTACAGCTAAAAAGGAAATCAGGCTCACAGGCTGGTGACAGCTACAAGAAAAGCAATGACTGGGGATTACGTAGTATTATGTATATACAAGGTGTGGACGTATTCTTACCTACCCCTTTGACAATTTAACATTCTTCTCAGCTTTTTTTAAAGTCTGTACATGGTAGTAAAGTATTATAGTATGGCATGCATACCTGTAGACAAAAAGGTTAATCTCAGATGACATGGTTGTATTCCCGTGAAAAACGGGCACAAAGAAGAAAGACATGCATTCCAAACATGTCTCTCTCGAAACTTTCTACTCTATTTCATTTTCCTCATGACTGGATTTTTCAAAGATTTTTTACTGCTTTAGTGCGCACCATATGCATGCCACACTTTCCGATCCTGTCAATTGGCTAAATCGAAATAGTCAAGAGCATATATACTAAACATACACTCACGGCTGTCATCAAAAGCGATAGTCGAAGTAAGTCACCGAATAATATTGGTAAAGATCCTTTGATTTCTTCCCATTTCTCACGACTTTCACATAAACGCTTTCATTACCTTTCACCAAAAATGCACTTTCCAATTCAATTCACTTTGGAGCGTAGAGCAGATAAAAAAGTGCCTTTTTCAGCTTTGGAGTTTTGTATTGTAAAAAGTCATCTCAAAGTTTACTGTTTTTTTGTTTGGTTTGTTGGTGGACGGCTTTGTCAAAATAATATAAATAAAAAGAGAGAAAATTGAGAATGACACGTGCATATGAATTAGAAAAGACTGTGAAAGTAAATGCTCCATAATAGGTCAATTTTTCACTGTGTCCCTATATAACTCATAATGATATCGAACGGAGCAGTGCGCAAGGTAATAACTTGAACACCACGGCCACAAACAATTTTTTATTTAATTCGCGTGGGTACCGTATTATACCTACATACATTCATGAGTCTATTCGTGTCTCTGCATTGTGCTCAAGGGTAGTCTTATAATTAATGGAAATGTCGGTGGTAGGAAATTGTTTAGCCGTGAAATTTTAATTTGGCTTCTCTTTCTCTGCTTTTTAAACACACACAACAGACTACTGTGTACTTTTGGTTATCTTGTTAATACAAGACCACCACCTCCCAATATAAAAAAATGTACCTTTTTGAACGCCTTCCGTTCGGTTTTTGTTCAAAAGCCTTCTCCTACACTTCCCCGTTTGCTGTTTGCTTACATTTTTATGCAATTGTAAAAATAACAAACAAAGCCATTGTTCTGTTTTCCAACACTAATAACAATATTGGACTTTGTCACGTTTCTTGTTATATTCATTGAATCCCTCTTTTCTTTCCATTTCCATATTCACTTACAGCCACAGCTCTTCTCCAAATGACTCTCACTCCGCTATTCTCAAAGTCTCAAAAGACAACAAAAAATATAGCCTTTCTATCTATTTCTTTTTCTTGGGCAGCGGCTCGACTTACTTGACTTGTTGATGTTGCATTATGTTCATTCAAACCGTCTGGTCTCTATAAATCGACAAGAGACCATCATTCTCTTGTTCACATTTCTCTTCAAAACTACTAACTTATTCTTTTGCTTTTTGTATACTTATTTGCACTTGGGCCCCACTCTCACTTTACTCGTTCTCCGAAACACCAAATAAGAGCATTTCTCACTGTGCGCATTTTCCCATTTGTTGGCCTACTTTCTCCCCTTTCAAGTGTGTCTCTGCATTTTAAAGCAATAACTAACACAGTAACCTTGTTAGAAAAATGTTGTAGGTGTACAAAAAGATGCATTTTACTCTTTTCAATAATACTTCACTTTCTCTTGTCTACAAAGTCAAAAGCTGTATAGAAGTGTTTGTATTTGCTTTTCCCGGCTAGTACTTTGTGCTGTTACATGTATGAAGTTTTGAACTTCAAAGTGTTGAGTTGTGTTTGTTACCCAAATAGGTATCCTAATAACCTGTTTTATACGGAGAAAAAAAGAATAGACATAGACATCTGCAAATAGGGGTGTAGAATTACATACAAGTTTTTACAAGCACTCAGCCAATATATGATATACACAGGTTCAGCATGCATGCCTGAGTTCACAAGTTATGTAAGCACATTCATTGTATATGCATGATTTTTTATAGCTCCATTTCGCTCGCTCAACTTCCATCATAAATTCATAAAGGAAATAAAAGGGTTCAAGAGTTTCTTATTTCGAATTTGTCAGTTGAAAGAAGAGCCCCCAGCTTGAGAATTGAGCAGAGGGACTGGAGCTTGCTACTAGGCAGGTACACTATTTTCTCAAAACATGTACTTGTACATACGCTGCTGGAAACCAATACAGAGATGGTATCATTATTAAATACGCTTGCTTTATCCCAAACGTTATGAAAATTCATAACATTTTGTAATATAAAACATTGAATTTACACATCCGCAGCAGAGTGTGTGTTGTTTTTATATAGCTATTATGATTATTGTTCTGTGATATGCAAATAAAATACCTACATGTTTGTAAACTCCTTATAAATATATTATACATACATATTATTATTATTATGCATGTTCAGTAAGAACACATCAAATGTTAAAAATGTGTCTATATATTTCCGCCTTCTTTCATGAAATAAACATGAGCGGCTTGACTGCTACTAAAACCTTTAAAAAAAATAGATTATGTGTTTGTATTCCTCCCAGGCCAAACGGGGTTTCGTGAACCTTGAGCCTCAACTTCTTATTCAATGTATGCTTATTCACGGAGAACTAAAGCTTATGTAATACCTTATATAAATGCATGCAAGACTCTACTACAAAGCATGGCGCTTTATTCTTTTGAATGAGTTTAATAAAGAGAAAGGGCCTATTTATATGATATGAAATATATTATGCGTGTACTTGTATTCCGACTTCCTTAACCTCTCAACAAAATTGGAGCTTTGACGCTGTGCAATACGAGATCTGACTTGAGAGAGCTGAGAGACTTGTTCAATTGCTTTCCTCTTCCTCAAAGTTCTGTTGTTGGCACTAAAAAGGAGACTTGAGCGTGTACAGAGCGTAAAATATATGTATTCCCTGTGTAAGTGTTGGGTTTGCACCAATAACTTCAATGGGTATATATTCTTTTTGAGTATATCTTATCTAAAAGATATAAACTTTTTTTTTGCCCCGCAGTTACTCATTATTATTGTAGTATAATAAAATATAGGTCTACCTATGCAATTTCATACTTTTTTTGCTATATTTTTGCAACCAATGAAGAAAAGTTTCAAAGTTTAGATGTCTCATTAAGGATCATTACAAGATATGAAGTTTAAAGTTGTCTTGGGAGAACTGAAATGTTTTTTTTTAAATACCCGTGTGAAACAAGGTGTTGTTATATTATGACGCAATCTCAACCATTTGCAATGTTACTTTTAAGAAGAATTGTTGATAATAATTGTGTCATATTTGGGTGGTTTTTGGGTTTCAAACTGACATCATTTACATAAACAAAGAAACAGTTTATTTAAATGAAAATTCCTCAAAAGTCAAGTTTTGACTCCGATACTTTTTTGGCGTTCCCTCCCTAAATATAATGACATAAAAGGTTTTTACAAATTGTAGGTTCTGGTGTTTATAGCTGTTGAAGAATCGCACTGCAGTTCACTTTGCACTTTTAATATCTTTTGCTTTGGAATTCTAGAACTTTTCATATACTGTCTCATCTTTAAATTGCAGAGATTACACATTACCCCTTATCATTTTTCTATAATAATAATAATTTTCTGTAGTATTACGTTATGCCGTGATTGTAGTTTTATGTGGACGCGGATATAAGCAGTTTAATCATTTCTTCAGCCCTGCAAAATAAACAATAGAAAATGAACTTATATACTAAACCGCAATAAATTTCTAAGATAGTGTCACCAGGATGCAAAAGTTCGTATTTCATATATGCATCAGACTTTCATTTATGTATGCTTTTGTATATAATGTGCTTTCCTATTAATCTGTGTAATTTACAGTCGACTCGCAAAAAAATCCATGAAAATAAATAAAGATGGTAAAAAAGCTAGTCCGAAATAATAATTATGAAAAACTTTTCATCTCCTTTGACCTAAAACTGGGATTTTATGTCTAAATTCTAAATAAGAGCGCTTTTGTAGCCTCCAGGCATGGACTTTCACCAAAAAACCCATTGACGCTTTTTTTTAATATCCTGTGAGAAATAATAAAAAGTAGGAAGCATCATCATTTTGATTACATCGATTTGCTCACATTTTCTACAAACAAGCCCACAACAATACTTTTGATATGTATATACCGTTGACTGTTGAGCACATATAACTTTCAACCGAAACAATTTCCCAATCCCAACTGTATTAAAACAGCCTTATACTTAAAAGGCACACACGCGATTGCTATCAAATATAAACATATTATATTATGTTTTCATCCATCCTATATGAAAGCACAGTTAATGTGGTAAATTGTGAAATGAACACAGCACCACCACCACCGCTACTACCAAAAATGCCTGTTTCAAAGAGAAAGTGAATCGATGAATGCCATGCCATAATATTATATAGTAATAATAATAAAAAGTACAAAGTATACATATATTTACAAATGCACATCATAAAATATGTGATAAAGTCAGAGTAAAAAAAAGGCACACCACCAACTACTATACTGCAAGCGTTTTGCAACCTGCAAGCTTTTTTTTATTCCCTCGTGGACGCGAGTTCGTCGTGAATTTGTAAATATAAGAGTGTAAGTATATTAGACCGGGTCGACCTAGTTGGCAGCTTTTTAAGGTGAAGTTGTGTAGTAAATTGTGACTCGTGTCTCCTCATCTGTGTAGTAAATAGTATAGTAATACAATAAAAATATACACATACCTTTACAAAACACGAAGCAAACGAGGAGAAAAAAAAGACAGACATGTTTTTTATGAGTTTGTATGCCAACAAAGGGCGTTCGTTCATTATCAACTATATGTGTTCATTGATGCATACTTTATTCCGTTTTATATATTATACACATAATATGATGCAAAATGCTGCACTGAATATAATAACCTTCAGTGAATCGCTCGCAATCAGTTTAATAAATGTGATGTTGTTATAACTATGTTGTTCCTTCATGTTTTCTAGATAATTACTGCTTGACAAAATAAAATGTAATGTGGGATATTCGGTCAAATATTATGTGAAATGTGACTATATGATTATGACTATAAGCTTTGGTTATATAGTCACCTCGTGCAAAAAAAACACTGATTGCTGAATATATGTACCAGCTTTCCCCAGCATTTCACACTGCTGTAAAGTGTGCCCCTTAATAATAAGCGCAGGTTTTAACTTTCACATAAAAAGTAGCACTAAAATTCGAATTTTGCAAATTCAAACAAATCAGAGCATGTAGTCTTGAAAGTAATTTACACTTGACAAGGTTATTGAATTATTTGCAGAAATATTAAAATACATCGTATGCATGTCACCAGTTTAAAAAAAAATTGAAAAAACTATTAAAATGACATTTGCTATAGATTTCACGATATCGCGTATTTAACATACACGCCTGTGGGTAATGTTTGTATTTTACGCAATATTTTGGTGCAAATTGGCGAGTGTATTTATTTTATGCATGGTCTTGTGTAGCAGTACGGTATTTTAATGACAATCCCCTGAAGATCAAAACTGAGTGTTCAGTGTAAATATATGCGTATATACTTCTCATATTTCCCAGATTGTAACCTCAACATAATGCATGGGCTTATAATGAACGGCCGTGTTTCAAAAATTGGAATGTATATATTTTATGCATGGTCTTGTGTAGCAGTACGGTATTTTAATGACAATCCCCTGAAGATCAAAACTGAGTGTTCAGTGTAAATATATTCGTATATACTTCTCATATTTCCCAGATTGTAACCTCAACATAATGCATGGGCTTATAATGAACGGCCGTGTTTCAAAAATTGTAATTCGGTTTTGAGTTGTTAGTCATCTTCATTTCATGATGATGATGATGATGGCAAGTGGCAATATCATCGTAACAATATTTGCTGATGATCATGGGATTATAATGTTGTGTGTTGTATGTTTTGCACTAAAACTGAAATATCATCTCTTTTCTGTGAAATCTGGGCAGTGTCTGCAAAAATGTTTATCTCATAAAACGCCATGTTTTTGACAGTTATATAGTTTTTGTAGCTCCAACCATTCAGTGTACTCTCATTTACTATTAAACTCATTTTTTTATGTTGTTCTAACGTGTTCATACACATCCAGATGTGATAGTGAATGAGAAATGATGCTTTTGGTGGTATAACGTGTTAAAGCGAGGAGAAAAAGAGACAGATGCCTTGTTTTTATGACTCTAAAGCTTGATACAGATTTTCTGACCGAATTGTGTTTTGGAAATGGGAAATTTCTTTGAAATAATTTTCATGTGTTTTTTAATGATTTCTCTAATAATAAGTTTCTCTTGTCTTATTTGAGTTTTGTTGCATCCCAAGTTTCTTTGCAAAAATGTCTGAATTTCTCAAAAACATATGATAATAAAGTAAAATTGGTTAAAAAAAATAATGCATCGTTTATGTTCGGTTCTTTTATGGAAAATTATTTGTATGAAACATGTTAACCAACCAAAAGCTGGAATCTGGCAGTCGAATAGGCTTATTTTTGCAACTGGTTGGAAGATATAGGCAAACTTATATAGGTGTTTATTATTATCAATCAAGGCAAATAATATGCAGGATGACGCCTATAATTACAGTTTTTTGGGGCAAAAGTGAAACATTCCATAGGAATTCCATTGATAACAATCTGTAATGTGGATATTGTAAAATGTATAATTATAATGAATAATTTTTTGACACCTCATAAACTATGGAGCATTTAAGAGTAGGCGTGAATGGAATGGTCAAATATACATAAATGAGCTGTGATGAAGTACTGATTTTTCACTTATAATGCATTTTTTTGAAACTATTTACCTGACATTAATGGAATCATAATAAATATGTAATGTTTTTGCTTTTATTTTTTTTACAGTATCGGACTTTACTCAGCAACTTTCCCAACTCCATGAACAACATGCCGTTCAATTACAAATGCTTATAGAAAATTACCGTAAACGAAATGCAGAACTCCGAAAAGAAAGGTAAACAAAAAAAAATTAAATTCAAACTAAATTAATGTTACTAAAGACGTATGTTAACACCCCTTGCTACCATTATTCGCACTTATATTTCAACACTAGCTCGGTTTAGTGTAGTAGAAGAACGTGACTAATAGCAAACGGATTCGCACGTTTCGAAATCCACTTTGAACAGTAATGAGTTCCCTGTTAAGACATCCTTAGACCATGTTGTATAGCTGCAGCCGTAGTCAAGCTGCTTGTGCAAACTGAATTTCCGGGATTCCTTGCCAGCAGGAGTGCTAATGCCATTGAATTCTGAAGAATCGTAGAATAACTTTGCATTTGGATGATCTAGAAAAAAACGAATAGAAAAATTGCAATCAGAAGGCAAAATGAGATGAACATACAATTTGCAAACTTGTTATACATTTATCCAGATCCAGACATAGTCTGTGAGTAATGTGAGTATGCAATTAATTAAAAAATGGAGGTGCGCTTTTTACTTATAACATCAGTTTCTTCGGTAGCACTCTTCATTGCTTGCAAGGAAAGCCGAAAGTAGATAATCTTGTCAACTGGGGAAATCTTGTGAACTGTGACTGCAGGCTCCACATCCTCTAAATCCAAGGCCAACCTCCATTTTGACCTTATTTCATTTGGGATGGGCGCGATGGTTGGCTCCTTGATTTCGAATTCGCAGGAAATTGCTCGTTGCACGCCATCCGCCATAATGGATTCAATGGACTGAATCTCCCATAAAAACGTTTTTTTGCCGTATATTGGCTGTCAAAAAGTATTTTAAATGACTTGATAAAATATAAAAAGTAATGCAATTTCCCCCAAAAATTTAAAACTTTTAATATAAAATTACCTTTGTTCGTATGATATCATCCACTGCAACTGTGATTGAATTAATTTTCAAAGCTTCCATTGTACTGTAGGTCAATAAAAACACAGAATTTCCAACAGAAAAAGTGAAAGAAAACTTCTAGGGAAGGTACATAAATACGTGCACATCAAACGACTTTAGCTGGCTGACGATGAAACAGAATAACTGCATACTAGTCAGCTAGTGGTTTTTTATATATACCTACTCACTTGGATTTCAGTACCTAGCATGTCATGATGATGACTGTTGTTTTTTGGAAATATGTAATAAAAGTATATTTTGTGTTTTACAAAACGATAAATGATTCATGGGTTAATGTATGGTTATTGTAGCATGCTAAGGATAATAAAAATCATTAATTTTAGATAAAGCTTTTGTGATTTACAATTCATGCATTATGAAAACTTTCAATGTCAAGTTCGGCCCTATATACACAATACCTATGTATAGGTGACATATGACAAACATTACAATGTAAGCAGTAAATATTATGAAGTTGTAAAACCAGAACAGTCTCTCTCTTCTTTGTTGAAAAAGGATTAGAAGAAACAAGTGGTTGTTGGCTTAGCACACAAAATGTGGGATTATAACTACCTACTACAAAGTTTTAGAATTTAAGCTATTCCGTATGTATGTGTGTTAGTAAAATGTACTTGCGCTCTATAAAAGCTCTCATTTCAATATTTTGTGAGTCATCATACCATCCAAAAATACTATGTATGTATAAACGCACAATAAAAATATTTAATTTTCATGATAAAGCTAATTTGAGTTTTGGAGGATGAAAAAATGTTAGGAAAAGTTGAGGGTCAGGATATCATCAAAAATAATGCTTGTGATAATAAATGACGTATATCGTAAAAGAGATTATAGATCTATTTTAGTACTCTTATCACATACTGTAGTTTGTAATGACTAATGAGTAATGATATTGAATGACTGTGTTTCAGGCCACCCTGTAACAGTGCCATGTTCCAGATATGGGAAACACTTCTTCAGGAAGTGGAATTGGATTCTCAAGCTCATTCCGATATTTCAGCTTCTCTTGCCAGACAAGTAAGTTTATTGTATTAAAAGCTAAACTACCTATGTATGTCTTTGTACTCAAGATATAAAGCGATGACCACGATAATATTATAAATCTGAACAGTATTACGAAGCATTCATCTACTGTAAGATTTATCTTCAATCAGATAATATAATATATTATAGGGATTTAAAATCATCCAATTCTCAAATTATCAAAAAATTCCACTAATTTATTGGAGATATCAATTTTTTCTATTTTCTCTACCATTTGAGGTAACATCTGCCAGTTTCATGGCTGCAGCAAAAAGTATTTTTTTGTTGTTTTTATTGGATCCAAAAGAAAAGCAAAGAAAAGTGCAGCTTTACAAATGAAATGCGCAGTTTTGTTGTAAATAATATCATTTTATTCTATTTTACTTCTATTCACAGGTGGCACGACCACTACTGGAGAAAACATTTTGCCTCAAGATTCAGTCACGGAAAGTGTTTGCACATCGAGAGAGTTTTGAGACTGTTCTTAGCAAAACGGAAGCGCTTCTAGCCAAAGTAAGATGAAAGGAGGGAGTGTATCATCATCATTATGTCATGTCAATTTTATTTATTCTTTCAAACTTTTTTCTTCTTCTCTCCTTCAACTTGTGCTCTGTCACTCAAGCAGTTGTAATACATATATTTTTTTTTACCCGCAAGAAAACTTGGTTATTATTATTATTAGTATAAAACATGGTGTTAGTAATCAATGGACTTTTTTACAAGATTACTCACACCACCCTGCGTTCCCCCACCTCCACAAAAACTATCTCATTCTGTTAATCCCAAAGCGCCATTGTACTTGGTTTTGCTTGTGTTCCCCAAGAAATTTTTTTTGTTGTCGCTGCTGCTGATGCCGTCAAATTTTGTCGTCTTGACTGATTGAGCACCAGCCAGTGTTCAATAATTTTCTTGTTTTTTCTTGCACGTGTGTCCTTCTTCTGTTACATTCTAATAGCATTACTTGAAAGAAGACTATATTACCATCACTTATGTTTTTTTTTCAGGCCTACCGCGACTACACTGAAGCATGCATGCAACACATTGAAATGTGTTCGAACCAATCTCTCGCTCAATACTACGAGGCCCATAACGCTTACATCCAGCAACTTCGAGGAACCAATTCCATGTTGAAAGAGTACCATACGGAAACTTTACCAGCACTTCTCCAGGTGTGTGCCATACCAAAAATATATATAATCATTTATGTATATATATATATTTTGATGATAATACGCCCACTCTTCGTGGAAAGAAAATAATAGTTTGCTTTGCTACTGCTGCTGCTACTGCTGATTATGTGTAATGTTGTATGACATATTCAACCAGGCTAATTATTAGTCCGCAAGTATGGTGCTAACTGAAACCCAACTCTGATCACATCTGTGTGTTCCCTTTGAAACTTGATACCTTACAAACACAATTTGGAAAAATATGGTCTTGTGGTTTCCGAAGAAAAATAAAAAAAACTTTTGTAATTTTTTTCTGCTGTTGCTTCCAATACTTTTTTTTGCGCTGTTTGTTTGCAATTTATTGGTTTGTTTGTTTTTCCGCTTCAATTGTTGCCCTCGTTCGACAAGTTCTCCCATAGATTTTCACATTTTTCAAGTACTTTATTTTTGTTGGCTACGCATCATGACCATTTTGCTTTGTCAAAGAAAGTGTGCAAATATGAGTGTTTCATGGGGCACAAGCACACAGTGTATTATATAGGGAATCTGTGTATTATTGAGAAACTTTTTTTTTTGAAAGAAAAGACAAAGTTAAAGTGAAAAGTTTTCAGCTTTGAGGGGGAAAAGAGAAAAATAAACACAATTTTGTACCTGGCTAGGCTGGCAAATGTTCAATATTATTTGTGCAACTCGATTTCGATTTTCCAATTATTACCCCGCAAAAAAATAGGTGGGTATGTACGTACTTAGGTATATTACTAAACCAATCATTTGCTTGCTTACCTTTTTATATTGTGCACATGGTTTGGTTGACTGCGCTGTAATCAGTCACAGTCATACTTAATCCATTTTATATTTTGTATACACAAACAAGCATAATCTTGTATGCTACTCTTGTATGCTCATGTTGGAGTTTGTTGGTTGACTCATTTTTTTATGCTTCCGAAGAACCATGAATTCATTATAATCTAATCTAAAGCTCAGCATGTTACTTCATATTATTATTATTATTATTATTGTTATACAGCCCGGTTACTTTTTGGCATTCATTATACATTATTATATTGTGCGCGACAGGTATCTAAATCGATCTCGATGCATTTTGATTACAGAGTTTGCCCCAAAGTTTGCCCCATGTTCCAAACACACCAGTTTTGTTTAGCTCCCACATAAAAGAGTTAGAGAGGAGAATGTGCTACACTTTTGGTATACACATAGGTACCTATATACATTTTAGACTTGAGATTTAGCTTTTTCCTCCTTCCTTCCTTGTTGGCTGCTACTTGGAAATATTTAGGTTACTGAGGTTTTTTTAAAGTTGGCATACAGAACAAAGTAAAAAGCCATAATTCCCTTATGTTCTCCTTAACAAACTTATATTTACATTCTGGTCAAGATATGACCCTAAATAAATAAATAAATAAATACGCAACAACGTAGCCATTCATTAACATCTCAAAGTAGTAAGTGAAAGTTTGTCATGCAAACAATGTATTATTATATTACTGTGTATAAAGTGTAAAGGCAATGGAATGGGAAATTAAAAAGCAAAAGTTCAAGGGAGAAAGTTGACTTTCAGCCAATCTTTTTGTACGAGTTATTTATGGGCTCTCTTGCTCTGCATGAACGGGCAAGTTGAGAAATTAGCAGTAGCGTAGTAGTACTCGGGACAGTCAAATGATTTTTACCTTTACAAGGTGAAAATAAAGGTAATTAATCTGTAGGGGACGCATATGTTATACGAACATATTTAGCACATAGTTGATTTCAACTTCTTCTTGTGTGTGTACAAACAGCAGGATTGCGTGACCTGCCCAACTATTACCACTACTAACCGACATGAAAATGGATGAATTGCCATTTCTAAGAAGAAAGTGAGCAAGTGTATTGCACAATTTTTTTTAAATAGAACAGGTTTGTGTATAGAGGAAAATATTTGTAAAGTTTGTGAGGATGCAGGATAAATAAAAAAGAAAGAAGAATTTCCATTCAATGGGGTACCATTGGAAAATAAACTCTTATAAAAAATGTTAAGTATTCACGTTACTTTTCTTTACTCTTTTCTTTTATTCCTTCAAATTCATAATGCACGAGGTAAAAAATTTTGCCCGCACTTTCCACCCCAAGCCATACACATGTGTCAAATGTAATATTATTATATGGTTTTTATGAACAGCTTAGCTTGATATTGAGATACTTATTCTCTATTATTGGAAGGAAAACCATAAGTTTTTAGATGATGATTGCAATATAATGTCTCAAAGCTCAAAAGATGTTGGCATACATGCTTTAATAAAATTTTCATCATCTTTTTTTTTGTATTTCCTTATAATATTACATAATAATATAGACGCGACTCACTTTGTGACTTTCATTACTTTTTTTCACGCTAGTATGACATTGCTAACTATAAGTACACAGAGCGTAAAAGGAAATTTTTTTGTGAAAAAGTTATACATGTGAGGAATATACATCATGTAATGTAGTATATTAGGTAGACACACACATTTGTTCTTATTTTGGTAAACTAAAGATGGGACAGTGAAGAAGACTGGAAAGAGAGAGAGGACTAATCCCCATAAATCCATATTGTAGAAAAGTGAAAAATATTTTATGTTGTACGGAGTAGTACATACTATTTTTTATGTAACTTGATATTAAAAAATGCAACTATATACCATGTGCATGATGTGTAGGGTTTGTAAAATAGACTTTCTTTCTTTTTTATGACTCCCTTGTTGAATATTGTTAGCTTCATTCTATTCCACTGAAGGATAAATCGCCAAATATGAGTTGTGTGTATCTATGTGTTTATGTATATGCTGCCTTTTGTGCTTTTAACATTTTGCATCGCTTTTTCAACTTGTTCTGGACCAAGCTTATAGTATGGGTTTTTGGTTATAGTTTTATAGGCAGAAGAGGTAAAATATAAAATGCATTATGTATGGGAGGATGGAATGGGATGACATGAGAACTTGCAAGTGAAAATATCATGCAATAAAATAAAAAGTTGTGCTAAGGCAAAAAAAGCGTATTTTTTATGGTGTGGCAGTAGTATGGTCATATTATCTATGGAGCTATATGTATGTATGTAGCATGGCACACGCAAAGTTATCTTGTAGCGTTCAAGATAAAGTGGTACAAATTGTCCGATTATGGGATCCAGAATATGGCATGGACATATTAAACACGGACATGCAAGCGTTTTTTTTATGTAATAGCAGGTGAGTTACATGCATACTTTCCAGAAATTGGCAATGCTATAAATCACTGGGTGCTCTTTGACATGTGGGCAATCATCCTATCCACCACCGATGTAAAAGAGTAAAGACAGCTCTCGTGTGCTTTTTATTCCGATTTCACCTTTGGCCTATTTTGTTATAAATGGGATTGTGTTGTAGTGATACAAATAGCTGCTTAACATGCTTTTTTTGTGCAAATGTTTTGTTGGAAAATTATTTAGAAACATTCAAAAGTCAAAAGGTCAGTGAGTCGGGTTTAAATTTTAAATGTGATGTAATTTTGTTGTTGTTGAAATTTTTCAGGAACTTGAAGATGTGTACGTCGACTTATGCAAAGAACTGTCCGATTCAGTAATGGTGGGATCAGAAATAATCGCAACAGGGGTAAGTTCATTATTACATTACAGGAAACAAATCATAATAATAATATACCTATCTACCATATCAAAAACCTGTAACCTGCCTCTTTTGCATATTTTCGGAGAAAAAAAAATAATGTCAAAAGTAAAAGTTATCGATCAAACTTTTGCCTCGGATAAAGATTTGAGTAGTTGTATATTTGTCGAATATTACAAATATGTAGACCACCCCCTGCTTATAAAAAAAAATAAATTGGAAAGATGGAACGTTGTAATACTTTTAAAAATCTACGTCTTCAAGTCTACCAAAAACCAAGACAAACAGCACTCTTGTTCTTTAGCTGCGAAAAACATCAAAGCCTCCGCTCTCCTTTACTCCCACAAAAAAAACGTACGTGACGTTGAGTGCAATGCCTGAGAAAATAACAGTTCATTCAGTTCTGTCAAAATCCACGCGTGCATGGTAAACAAACGTGTTCACAAAGGATTTTCTTTGTACTTTTTTTTGTAATGATGATGATGGCAAGAAGAATGGTATGATGATGCTTGTAAAAATATGTCTACAAGGTATATATAAATAGTTCATATGAAATATCTTTCTTGTGCAAATAAAAAAACTTAATAAAATTGTGCAAATGTACATATATGTGTGTGCATGTGCGTAGCAAATGTGTACATATTTGCTCCTTTAATGGAGTGAAACAGGAAGTTGGATGTGACTACCCGCAGCTAAAGAANCCACCATTTCCATGATATCACACTGTCCTACGCTTGTTCCACTATCCTTTGGAAGTGAGAAAGCTAGAGCTTCACACTTTGTAGTACAGTCAGGACACATAATTGTCCCGTGAATGCTTACATACTTGTGCTTTCCAGGAAATCTGTCCAAACTGCTCGTGTGATGCTCCAAGAAAAAAATAAGGATTTTCGTTAATCTTTTCTTGCAAAAAAAATATCCTGAAAACAGGTACATATTCTAGTCATATTTTTTTGGGCAGGGAGCCCTATACAGATGTCGTTGGTGATAAAAAAAAGATAGGGCATTATAACATACTGTCGTTGTAGGTGAAGTGGTTTTTTGTTTGGTTTTTCATACAAAAAAAGTGTTGTGTTCCAGCCGAGTCGCCAGTATGTAATGTTTATCTAGCCAACTACTCTATGTGGCTTGTAATCAGAAAAAAAGGGGAAAAAAAGAGAAAGCTTTTCTTACTCTTTGTTTTTAGAAGGGGAATAGATGAGTTTTTAAAAAAGATCTATTATATCATATAACAATGTAAAGCTATTATCTATTATAGATATTATTCAGTTTATTTGCTAAAGCAATTTTTTACTGGTCTGGTGACCTGACCACATTACGTAATATATCAACCTGGATACTGGCGGGCATATGTGTGTGTGTTTGTGGTGGTGGTGGTGCTCATCATGATTATCTTGATATTTTTTAGAAAAAAAGGACGGGAAAAATATCGGTGACATGACTTGAATGGAATTATGGGGCGATCTCACACGTTTCCACACAATCTTATGTACATTTACTATATGCACTGTAGACAAGATGATGACACTGATAGTTTTTGTCTTTAAAGCGGCGAATGACAAGTTGTCCTACACTTTTTTTTTACAAGGCTGTCTTTCCTCTTGGCTAACGGTGCAAAAAGCAGTTGGATTTTTTTTCGCTCCATTATTTTTTCTGCTTTGAATGAACTGAGCATGAATGATGATGACAAAGAGGCTTGTAAAAATAAGCCTTGTTTTATCCATTTAGGAGTTCATAATATTGTTGCTGATTTTCTTAGTTGTTTATTCAGGATAGAAAACTCCCTCTTTTGGGAGAATTGCATACATTTCGTTGTGAGCCAGTTATTTCTAGGCGTTTGTTTTCATTCTCGTTCTTTGCTTTCACTTCAACATGTACTCTGCTGTTTTGGTAATGGCCCGACGAATTTATTAATAAATCCATAAATAAAAATAGCTATCCAACACACAAACATTATTTAGGTATGCATACCGTATTTCCTCAAAATATCACAACCCTCTAGTTTCTACTTTAGAGGAAGATCTTGCACAACCTTTCAACAAAGCTATACCCAAACAATGCAATGCAACAGTAATGAATACGACAAGCATAGCCACAACGCCATTTATTTATTTTACCAGCCCTAAGCAGATTCTCGAAAACTTTAGATATGAAGCTGCTAGGAAAACATAGAACGTAATTTAACAATCGAAATGATTTTTCCGGTATGGGGTGAGAAAAATAAGTGTTCGAAACTAACATCGTATTCTAGCGAATATGTACACTGTACAAAAAAATATGTAATATGTTATGAATATGTACTATGTTGTGTGTAGCTACTACGAAGAATATAATAGCATATTATGCTTCCATTTGGGGATCTGTGTCTCTCGGTCTCTTACGTATCACCCATTTTACGGGTGATCGCTGAGTGTGGAAGCATCCAAATTTTTCCACCACAATAAAAAAAATAAAAATAGCTCTTTGTCTGTTTTTTCTTCTTCTTCAGCAGAAGTGAGTGGCTGAGAGAAGACAAGATTGTGTAAATGCGCATTTAGAACACAGTGTAAAAAGCATTCCAGGAAGTCTGTCATTGTTTGTTTGTATAAAAGAGAACACAAGATTGCCATTATCGTATTCTCCAACCTATTTCCTTAATGATACGAAAAAGCATGTTTGACTGTCGAAAAAGGAATAATATGCATGCATAGTGCATATAAACGCGTAAGAGGAAAATAATATCCATCAAAATCTTTAGGGTGAAAGTTGCTGTCACAAGATGCGAGTACACTACTATTTGACTTCAAACAAGATATGTGCTTTTACTCAACCAGAAAGTGACAGGGAATAGACATTTCCGTCAAACTGACAGCTCCATTGTGTTTTTGTGTTTAATGCTATTTTGCAACTTTTTGTTATAATTATGCATACGACATGTATGACATCATCCCAACACACACAATCAAACCAGTTTCCTTTCAACTCATCAATTTTCTGATTACTTTAAGAAGAAAGCTACTAAAACACACATGTTCTGATTTTGATGTCTGATTTCCCTCTTATTTTATTATAGTCTCCAGAAGCCAACCGACGATATGATCAACTCGCCGCAGTGTGTAGGAATATCAACGGAATCCAGGATTTGAAGGAGTTTGTAAAAACGATGGTAGTACCAGCCCAGCCAACACCTAGACATCATTTCACCATACCCCTCCCCCTTCTCTCCGTCCAAGAAGGAGTAGGAGATTTTGCTAACCAGGTAAGAACAAGATGTAGATTTTTTATGGTGGCATCAGTCTCAGCGGATGCCATTCTAAAAAAACTTAGTTTGGAGGTATATTGTTGTATTTTTTTTGTTTATGAGCTCGTTTCGTAGGTTAAGGTTTTTTATATCTGACTGCTACCACAGGCCACAGACCAGAGTGCAGTTCCCAGCGTCCGCGTAGCATTTATCATGTATCATCTTTCTAAAAAAAAGTTCATTAAATATTCTCAAGAACTCTTGTACACTTTTCTCTCTATTTTTCCATTCCTTCCACATATGAAAGCCATAGAAAAATATTATACCTAACGTAACTCCTCTCTCTCTTCCCTCTTGTACTTGAAATTATGCCATAAATTTTTTTGTGATAATCCAGAAGGAGTGATGAAAAAAGGTTCTCTCTTGACGTTTTAACGGTGCTGTTAGTGGTGTGTAGAGGAAAAAAATGGACGCAAGTTTATTCAGTCAGAGAGTTTGCAGCGCAGAGATGCAAGGAATGATTTAAGAGATGCGACTCAAGTTTAAGTGCTGTTGTTGGTCTTCTTACCAGACTACATTTTTTTGCGGTGGGAGTTTTTCTACACACGCGCTTATCTAGAAGAAACATACATAATAGGTTACGTACTAAATACAGATACCTATTTTTTCTCCATTTTTTATCTTTCATTTCGAATACCTGCAAAAAAAACCTGAGGTAAAAACCTTAGGAAAATCTCAAGTGTTCGTAAACGTGTAACTTATCTTATTTTGATGATGGAACATGTGTGATTCACCAAGAAAAGTGGCTGTAAAAGGAATGAAATGCACTCTTCATCCAAAAACAAAAAAAAGCAGTTTTATTCGCAGTGAGTACTTCAAGACTTTTTGTTGGTGCTCATATTTAAAAAAAAATAACCCGGCCATTACTATTACGTACTTCTGCTGAATGAGTTTTTTGAGGTTAAAAAGGAGCCTCGAGAGAGTGAGAGGGAGGGAGTGATATAAATAACCTTGCACTTTTGGACAATGATAACTTGAAGTATGTAAGCAGTATTAAATATTTTATATTTGTAAGGCGATGGTGAATCCACTTCTCTATGCCCCATTATGAAAGAGGATTTTTTTGCTGACTGTGTATGTCTTTTTCCCTCTCTTCCAGCGAAATATTATGACAAGTGGGAAGCTCAGTTCCTCCCATCTAAAACCTGTCAATAAATTTGGATTCATACCTTTTGTACCCATTCATATAGGATTTTGCAAAACCACTGAATTTTTCTTTGCAAACCTAAATATTATCCATTCTTTCTTTTTTACCTTCGTGAAGGTAAATATAAAAGTAAAAGTAATCCTCTTTACTATATATTTTCCCCTTTTCCTGGTGAATTATCAGCCTTGTTCCTTTTCCATGTCCATCTGTGTGATTACCTGTTTCTGTTCACCTGCTTCAAATATTACTCCCGGTGAAAGCGAGTAGGCAATAAAAATACGTTTCCCCATCCTCCTATCATCGTCATCATCAATATACACATATACTAATGTATACCTACGTACAAATGGCAAACAATAACAGTCATTTCGCATTAGGTAAGTAAACAAACATGTTGTTGTTCAAGTCCAGTCTCAGTATTCATCATCATCGTCATCATTTTCTCAATATATTGTACAAAAAACTATTCCGCTGTTTACAATTTCGCATTATCTACATACTGAAACTAATATATTTTTATTCCGTATCAATAAGCTTTACTCACGCATTCATGTTCTATTATCGTCAGAGAAGAAAAGAAGAAGAGGACGAAGATTCTCATTTATTCATGCCTATCCATTACCCTGCTGCCATTTCCTATCTCCTTTTTTACCTATTCGCAGTTACGATATAGATAGAAAAAAATATTTGCATTGGGTGCATTCATACAAATGTTGGTTGAAGTAAATAAAATTGGTCACCAATTCTCTCAATTTCAATATAAGAGATTTGTAACTAAACCCATTGTTTTATTATTATTTTTCACAAGCAGCAGCAACAACAACAACAACAAGGCATGTTGTCGTCAGTTTTAAACGAATTTATAGGCTGTATAATAGCGCCAGGCTTCTCAGATACATCTGGTAGGCAATTCCAGTGGGAGGAAAACAAACCTAACAACCATCC
>JAITYZ010002103.1:0-14109 GCA_027744595.1 Paronellides praefectus
CCACAAAGTTACATAAGTGCATACTCAATGTCAATGGAATACATGTAATAATGTGTAAGTATCAAATGTACCCACAAAAACAACAATTATGTACAAGTATATATATGCATCATGTAACCCCAATCATATAAATTGCAAACTTAATCCGTCCTCAAAATAAAAGGGTTTGTTTTTGCTTAATTGTCTGAAATTAGGCAAAGCCATACATGAGCTTTGCAATAAATAAAGCAAAAGATAAGGGAGCAGCTATATGCGAGGGGATCGATTTTTTTTGTGAACAATCTAATAAAAATTCTCAATTTGACACAAAGCTATTTAGGTGGGTATATATATTGGTTCCAATGGTAAACAGTTATAAATAACTTTTCAAAGAAATGCCACTTTATTGCCAAAAAAGCGCTTAGAGCTAAACATCAGTAGACTTTTGTTATATTAGGAAGTGTTAGAGGTGGGACTTGATTCAAAACAAGCAATTGACACTATTTTCATCTGTCTCTCACACAGCAGCAATGACGGTGCCATTGACGCGTATTTTTGTGACTTGCTTCTTCCTTCCTTCTACTTCCTTCTTGTGTTGAGGTGGTGATGGTGCCAGCCAGCCATCTCCTTTCTTCTTTCTCCGACGAACATGCATCTTACTTTTCTCCTAAAGATCTGTCATATAAGTGCTAGCGAAAATGTGCGTTGTGACAGAAAAAAAGTTTCGAGATAAATGTTAGCTTTTCCCGTTTCCAGCTCACTTTCATTCTCCAACATCCAACGAAACTCGGAGAAGAGAGGAGAAGAAGAGGCGATGACTTTGTTGTTGTAATAGTCTCCCAGTTTACGAATCGAGTCGCGGCAACTGACAAATCCTTCTTTTTTTCTTTGGAATATGAGTGTACTCTGCCGATATGAAGCAGTCCTTCAGATATCACAGTGAAACATTCAAACCAACAAATTCCAGCTAGGAGACTGGAAGAGTTTCCAAAGAAAGAGAGAAAGGCCTTCCTAATCCTTTCTTCAGTTTCAATTTAAGCCTGCTGCCTGCAAAATGGGATGGAAAAGTATGCTATCAAATCACTCCGAGAGAAGAAGAATGAAACCAAGTCATATAAAAGTATAAAAGCAACATCAAAACGTTAATGTAGGTACCTATGTCGGCGTATGAGTTAAAGTCACAAGTTTTATTGTCTATTATACTTTGCTGCTGCTGTTGAAATCACAGGTCTTCTCCAGCGTCTCTTTCTCTTTGTCCCCGGATGTCTAAAGAATAGGGAAAGTGTGTGATACCTATCACTTAATTTGTGTTAAGCTTCCTTAATGCACTTGCTGTTGCTGATGTTGGTAGAGTTGTGGCTCTTCTTCATCTTGTGCTTTGTACAGCTCTGACGATCAGTTTGGTTGGGTTAATTGCTTTGTTCCCTGTTCTCTTTTACAGGTGTATTGAATTTTGCTACCTATTCTGTACTTTTAAGAAAGAAAATTAATTTTCTTGATAAAAGGCGTCTTAAAAGGAAGCAAATGTATAATACACACAAGATTGTTTCATGAATGAGTATATCCCTTTCATTATATGTTTTTTCGCCCTTTGATTGGCAATTCAAGGTTGACATCAACAACGCAAGTTTTGAAAACTTAAACGGCATTTTTGCTTGGTGGAGTCTGAAGGAACTAAAAATGTAGGTAATGTAAACACATTACGTTTTAACCCCATTTCAAACAAAAAAACATGAGAATTTGCACCAAAAATCCTATTTTCGATTACATAATCGGCTTCCAGTGTTTGCATTTTCGTCAAGGAAGAGAAATTATTTAAAGTTTCCAAACTTTTTTTGCCAACGTAATCTCTTATAGTTTGTGTTTACAAAGTCAAAAGTCGAGTGAAAAAACTATTTTTTTTTTGATTTTGCATGTCTCCATCCTTCATCATTTGCGTCATTTTTTTTAAAAACTACTGCATACTTCCTATTACATACATACATTAATGCAAATATTGAATGTGGGTTCGCTTGCTTGCACCCTGTCTACTTGGCTAAGCGCAAAAGTCAAAAAAAGAACTTTTCTACTTAGCAAAAAAGTAGTATTAGGTAAAAAAAATAGTTTTTTTATAATTTAAAAAGTTACCTTTACTCGATGTAGATCGATAAATTAATTTCGTTTCGCGAACTAAGAAAAACTTAAACCTTTGCACAACAAGTAATTTTTAAGTAAAAGTCATGCAATTTAGCGTACAGTTCGCCGAATGACATTTTTAACAAAATATAGGCACAGTTTATAAAAAGCGTATATAAAAAATGTAGGTATAAGGCGTAGGTATGAAAACAGGTAAAAAAGGAGGCTGATGTAGGTACTAGGAAAACTTTTTTGCTTCCTGTGCATAAAATGTCACTTTCTTTTTCTTTCTCTATATGCTATATAGGTTCTGGTCTGGTTATATATGCAAATAGGGTGATAGCGTAAAATCTTGCCTAGGGCCATCATCAAAACGTCGTCTACTTTACACACTGTCGGGTTCTCTTTTCTCTTTTTCCTTTGCATGCTTGATAAACTTTGAATAAGTAAAAGCCATGCAATTTAGCGTACAGTTTGCCGAATGACATTTTTAACAAAATATAAGCACAGTTTATAAAAAGCGTATATAAAAAATGTAGGTATAAAAACAGGTAAAAGGAGGCTGATGTGGGTACTAGGAAAACTTTTTTGCTTCCTGTGTATAAAATGTCACTTTCTTTTTCTTTCTCTATATGCCATATAGGTTCTGGTCTGGTTATATATGCAAATAGGGTGATAGCGTAAAATCTTGCCTAAGGCCATCATCAAAACGTCGTCTACTTTACACACTGTCGGGTTCTCTTTTCTCTTTTTCCTTTGCATGCTTGATAAACTTTGAATAAAACATTCAATTCAACTCTGCAGAGTTAACTTCCGATCCAATAATGTAGTCGGCAGATACATACATGCCTACATACACAGAGAAAAGAAAAGAGTGTGGAGCATTTAAAGAGTCAAAGTGAAAAGCAAAGTTTCTTTTTGATATCTCAACCAGTTCACTCAAAGTAGCACCATGAGCCCTGAGCAATAAATGTATGTATACTTAAACACACACGAACACAACATCAAAATAGTGATCATGATGATGATGATGAACTACAACCTACCTCCCCAGTCTAACACAAACACCCATTCGACTTTGTTAAAGATGAAAAAGCTGGCTGTTCCATGAGCGAGAAAAAAGTGTACAAATAGCTGTTTTAAACAATAGAACAGTTTCATGTTACGCAGTCATGCATACAAATGTATTTTGTGCGTCATATTATATATCTAGATGCGTTTTATACCTTATATAGCATTAATATACGAAATTCCATCCATTTGAATTTGTGTGTAAAGTTGTTTCTTTTTGTCAAATAAACTCCCTAAATACATGAAAATAAGAAATCAAGAATGAAACTGTTTTGCTTTTATACAAACATAAACACATCGACACGTACTACACTCACTTTTTGAAAACATTCCTTAAAAAAAGAAGCGCCTACGCATGAGTCACATTTTATTAAACAAAAGTGAAAGTGAAATGCTTCGTTTGGGAAGGATAGAGAAAAAGTGTTTCTTTTTACACAACTACTACTACGAAAGAGTAAATTGAGATTGGATATGGCATTCTTTGGCAAAAAAATAAAAATCTCAAAAAAAGGGAAGAATACATACACAATGCTACTTAAATATCTACATGGTGTTACCAAATGCTGAAAAAATGTACTGTATATATAATATACACAGTGCAAATCAGATGAAATAGTATACAGCAAAATTACTAAAAATGGCTGTAGTACAAAACTGATAAAGAATTCGGCAACTTCATTAGGATTGCTTGTGTAGATATGCATGTTCCAAAAAAAAGTTCCTAAAGTCAACTAACTCTCGTTGAACAATTTAAATATATCGCATGCCTCCCTAAAACAAAGAACTTTAATACTATATAAAAATTCAGCAGGGAAAAAAATGTTTGTTTGTAAGGAAGCCTGATAGCGAAACCGAGTCCCATTTGGTGCTTGCTGCATACATACACACAAGTCCACTATATACTAGCATGTCGCTGTATACATTTATATTGAAAAAGAAAGAAAAAAAACTATTGCCAGGCTTTTGGCGAGAAAAACAACGTGGGATCTTAAAAATTAGAAACGCACCAAACTCATTTGTTCATGTCTTGATCAATTCAACAGTGCATTTCTTATCAGCTCCCTTTCTCCTCTATTGCCCAACAGCAACGAAAGTAGTTTATCTAATTTTCTCGTAGTATTTCTTGGAAAAAAACGTTCTTCATTCTCTCAAGTGTAGTAGGAGCATTTGTTGTAATAAAAATATTTCACTTTTTTTCAAACTCCTCTCTTCTGCTTACACAAAAATAGCAAGCAAGTTTGACTGCTAAAATGGGATTCTTTTTTTGTTTGTACCACACTAGTTACAAGTTACAATGATGCAATAATAAAGTGTGATTATAGAAATGAGTTTGTATGTTGTACGCTCTAGAATTTTTTGCCAGTTTTTCTCCTTAAAGCTATATAAATACATATTATGTATCTTATATACCTATTTACATGTACGTTTTCTCCAGGCTCTTTATCGAATATACACAATTTTTTTGTACAAAGAAAGACATTCATCTATTTACGTTCCTATATATAGCGCATTATTATTATTATAAGAATATTTATACGTGTGTATATTTTTTTCTGGTAGCATAAAGTAATTTGAGCCAGTACACAAACAAACGTCTCGAATTTATTCAATTTGAAATGGAATTAGCTTCTTCTGGCAAATAGACAAGAGAGTAGAGCATCAGGCTGAAAGACAAAGTGGCTGGTGGAAAAAAAAGTCTGTAAAAACATAGGCACAGAGGAGAGTACAAAAATACAGTAATAGAAAATGTATATAGCTACTTATTACACCTAATACACATACAAATCACTTTTTATGTTTCTCTTGGAATGCACAAGCTTTACTATTCATTTATTTCATGGAAAATGTGTTTTTTTTTTCAAACTTATAAAAAGAAAAAAAATCGGGCACGCTCCATGTTGCAATGCGCAGAGAATTGATGACTGTAAACATAAGGAGATGAGAGAGCAGTGAGCTGGATGGTGAAGCGTGATTGAAATTCGTATTGACGAAGAATAGGAAATCAAATATATAACGGTGGGAAGTAAATAGAAGAAAATATGTATTCACACGTTCTAGAATACCTACATATTACCAAGTGCTTTCTAACAAAAATTTTATTAAATGAGTAGAACAAAGGCAAATCATCAAAGGAAAAATATTAATTGAAGTAACAAAAAGAAAGGGTTACGTTAAATTAAAACAACTATCCAACACCAATCACCATAATTTAAAGAAAACAGACAAGTTACATTTTGCTCATATTCTTGTCAAGTATTGAAGGCAAAAATCAGAATTATAATTTAAAGAATATTTATTATGTAACGCAGATCAAATGGTGCTATTGCGGAAATGAGAGGTCATATCTATAAGTTGGCTAGAATGTTTACTTCTTAATTCATTGACATAAGAAATCGAATTAAATAGCCACTACGACAAGATAATTCATATCGTATCGTGTTTCATTTTTTTAAGCTTAAAAATTCAACTTTGAAAGTTTATAACAACAAAGGTCCATTCCATGAAACATGATGATGCCAAGGTCATAGACTTGTCTGGACTCCAGACTCTGGAGTCTGGATACGAATGCTACCAAAAACGGAAGAAAATGATTTTTCACATGCCATTCTTTAGAAATTCGTGAATGAACAAGGAAAAACTATAAATATATCCAGTTTTGTTTACACGTGAGCATGTGCTACCTTGAACAGAGAACCTCATTTTGCTATTGCTGCGAATTTATGTATTCATGATTTTTTTACAGAGGGGTACTAGTGGGAAAGCTGATAAATGGTTTTCACTCTCGCCGTGCTCACTAGAGTATAACGCAAACAGCACAAAATGATTTGTCTCCACATCAAAATAACAGGATTGAATGTTACCAGTAATGTACACATAACAAAACATAACAACGCATAAATATTTTTGTTCGCCACCATTTTCATAAGAGAAAATCACTACAAAATTTGTAGTACAAATGGAGGTATGTGTATTAGACAAAAGTTTTAAAAAAAACAAGTCTCCCTTTCCCCCTCTACCTGTACAACTTTTCCTACTTCACTTTTGGAGTGATAACAAAGTGGTTGTGTCAAGTATAAAATGGTTAAAGCTTTTGTCGTTGTGCAATATAATGCTCTCCAAAAAACCTTTTTGACCATTTGTACCTGTTATAGTGTTCCCATTCATGACTAGGTTGATGCTCAAGTGTACTTTCATTTTGTTCTCAGCCGTGCATGTCCAGCTTTGGCAGGAACAATACGTTTTCAACATTCCATACCACCCACGGCTAGTCTTGCCCAATTTGTCCTGGTTGTGGTAGTAGTGTTTTGGTTGGAATGATAGGGAAATTGTTTGAAGGAAAATACCTACATGTCCGCTTAAAAAAGAAAATATTCATGGAATATATGTACCTATACTTTTCTATTTCAATTGTAATGTTCAAAATTTTACCACAACAAGATTATTTGGCCTCAAAAGAAAAAAAACATTGAAAGTATTTCAGGTAAATTATAAAAAGTAAGCCATACGTAAATACCACACTGATATTTCCTTGTTATTATTTTAATCAATAAACTGTAAATATTAAAATTAGTTATCATTTTACAAAAAGGCTAAATAAATAAATATTCTTAATACACGCTAATGTATAACAAGTTCAAACAAATTCCTTACGGACGCATGCTGAAATCATCCTCAAGCGTAGTAGGTACTTAACCAAATTAAAAATCCCGTCAGACTATAGGCTACGTGCAGAACAGTTCTGCTGCAGAACTTAAATCTGCAAAGTCGAATATTATTATTATTAAGCTGTAAGTGTGAATGAACTGTAAAATAAACAGTCAATCCGACCAGCAGGCATTCATATGATTCATAACTTGATTGCCTATTACTACGCACGAACACCAATACATATATCCTCTTACTTACGCAGCAATTTTGGAAATATAAAACCATTCAAACTTGTCACAAAATTGCGAGTAATCCCCAAAATAGTCTTGGAATGATACGATAAGTCCCTTTTACAACCATAAAGTACACAGATAAATGCTCATTCTTTGTAAGTAATATTCCTAATGCACCCTATCCTACTAAACCCCATTCTCGCCTTCTCTGGGTATCAGTTTACAGCACCACAATCTTTTTATGTTATGCTACCTTTTTATGCGCACCAACAACACACGCTACCCCAAAAATGTATATGTATACACCGGAATTATTAGGTATTGAAGCTTTAGAGCATTGGCGACAAAGATTTTCCTTCCCCTTCCCATTTGTAGTGCAATTTGACGTAATGAATGTTGGCAGGGGTGGAAATCCGGAAACTGATGGGAGTAGATTGGAAGCACATCGGCTTTTGGCAATGAACAATAGGCTTCATTGACAGGGCAATTGGCTTGAGAACACAGGGATGAACCCCCACAACTCACACACATTCACATCATTACCGCACCACCACCGTACAAGCTGTAAAAAGTAGAAGATGTTAAAGTATAGAAATTGTATAAAGAAGGCATGAAAAAACTGGTTGGTGTGGTGAATGTGTGGGTGAAATGGTTTTCATTTTGACTGCTGTTCAATTGAGTTTGTCTTTGGTATTCGGTAAAAGAGAGATAATAACCATTTGGAAAGGGTAAATGAGCTGGATGACTTACAAGAGATTAACTTTAAGAATTTCTTTGGCGATACATTAGTGCCTCTCTCCCTCTCTCCATCTCAGCTCTCTCTCTTTCCCACACATGCCATCCAATCCTTTCCATACCCTATACGCATTTGTTGGTGATGATGATACTGCCTTTCAAAACTTTAGAAAGAAGCAACCTGAGAAGAAGGGTGAACAGATGAATACGATGAAACAAGTCTGTTACGCTAATAGTTATACTGTCATCACTATCACATCATTCAGTCAATGCAAGCCCTGATGCCCCAGTTGCCGAGTTCACTAATGTTTTTATGATGAGTTTTAAAAAAAGAGGTGAACATCTTTTCGTTCTTTCTTTCTTTTCCCAGTAAAATCAAAATGTTTTTTGTACAGAGTCATTGAGTATTGTATCCTTAAAACGAGACAAGCTTAACAGGAAATGTGTATCAATTTTTCCTCTATCACCATACATGCAAAACAAGCATTTTCTTTTCTCATGACCTTGTTTTATATTATTTTGCAAAGTTGCCTCAAAGATTGACACTTTTTATCTTCTCACCAGCTATAGTCAGGCGTCACATTTTTGGAACTTTGGATCCTAATTTTTTTTGCTCAAAGGCTAATAGCACATACTTTTAGTAATACGTATGTACAATAAATGGTACTGCGGTGATGACAAGATACAATTTGCTTCATCCCGACTCTGGGTGAATTAAATCTTCATTATCGTGATTTCATCATCAGAAAAAGAACATGTTGCAATAATGCACTGGATATTTATGGTTCATTTCTTGTTAATCAGATTTTACCTCATCATGCGTGACATGACTAGAATGTCATTCCATACTTTCCACACATGTAAAAAAACTGGGCCATTCGCAATCATCATTTTCATCATCAACATAACATACATCGGTATAATCATATCGTACGAAAAATGAACAGATTTTTTTCCTTTTCAATGCTTCAAAAGCAACCAAGTCATTTTGAGTCCGATCCTGAAGTCAAGTCAAAATTGTCTACATACCTCTTATATACATATGTATAGTTTTATATTACAGTCATTTTGGTGGAAGAAGAAGGCAAAGTTACAATTTTTATCCTCTGGTTTTCTACTCCTTTTTATTCTTCATGATAAAGTTTCAACAACAACTTTTGCTTCACATTCAAACAAAATCATAATATAATCCAACTAGGTATGTATATACGATGTACCAGCCAAAAACAGCAGTGACTATATATGTACTTATGTACATAGTATTTTTGTCGTGACTAGTGAACCAAAAGAAAGGGGAATTAAGATTCTTTCCAGGAAAGTTCGGTTCAACCCTTTCTTATTGAGATAAGTGTATAGTATATGTTATGTGCATGGAGTTGAATATTATGTATGATATCTTCTAGAAAAGAGTTTTTTAGAAACATGGAAATGCTAAACCTACTTTTTATTTTAGATACTAGTACTACATACATTACAAGGATATTACAACAACTGAACTGAAACTATTTTCCTGTTTTTTTTTGTTACAAAAAATCATAAAAATCCCACTGCTACTATTAACACACACATAAGTATTATATTAATATTATATATATGTGTATGTACCTTCATACGTATTATGTAATAATATATATTACATAGGAAAGCTAAAAACGAAGGAAATAAGAGGAAAAATGGTGGTAGCGGTGGTGGAGAAAAAAAGAGTTAAGTTAAGTGAGGAGAGAGAATCCTTTTGAGCTTGAAACCAAACTGGAAGGAAAAATTCTTTCCCGAAATTCTTTTCTGGAGCTTGACAGGAATCATTCATCTTATGGTTATTTATGTCATCACATCATGTGCCAAAATGCCTTCCATTCGTTCCATGCCTACTTAACCTTCTTCTTCGTACGGCTCTGGGAGCAAAAATAGAAAAAAAGAGGGAAAAAGAACAAACGGATCACGGATCAAAGGACATGGCCATACGAGATGAGGAAAAAATATTTCTGCTGACCCAATCCCGTGAGATAACTTTGATGTATCTACGTTTTACCTGACGACGCCTGGTACTATTTCCAAGTATAAAACAGTGTGGCTATGTGGTGCGAAAATGTTGTGTGCAGATATGCAATAAATACCTTTTTCGTACATTGAAATGCAAGTACGTAATGCGAGGTGCTGATAATAAAGCAAAGCAAAAGGATCACATGAAAGAGTCTAGATTATTTTTGTGGTGAGAAAAGTGGTTTTCTGGTGTGAAGAGCGAAGGCAGTTCCAAGAAATGGCACATAAATCTGTATTGTAGTATCTTCCTGGTTGCGCAAAGGCCAACATGACATAATTTGTCACTGTATCGTGTCAAGATTAATGGACAAGGCGAAAAAGCTAAAATGATTTTTTAGTATTGTTTTTCAATAAAGCAAGTTCGAAGAAGTGTAAACATGCATACATATCAATTCTATTAAGATGTGATAGCAATCACTATTATTACAACAGATTATTAATCGTAGCGTTTGTTTTATAGGTACCTATATACAGATGTACGTAAGTTCACTTTCAAAAGGCAACCTCATATAAAAAGCATGTAACTTCAACTTCATGTACGAATTGCCCAAAAAAACACAAAATGTCAATCAGCATCTCGGGACTCATTTATCTCCAAATACCTTTTTGGCATCCTTAAACTCAACACTAAAAGTACAATACAAGCAATATTCCACTCACTTGCTCTCTCTCTCTATGCCTTGTCCAACAAATGGGCATGAATAAAACCAACAAAATTGATCACTTTTTTCATAGTTTCTCCAGACCATCGCCACGTCATGACCACATTTTTCTGTAAACCAAGCGTGTAAACATTTTTTTCCTCTTCTCAAAATCCACAAACAACAACAATAGGTCCACTTCCACCACTGCCATATATATACTTCATATTGTTGTTGTTGTAAAATATGAAACAAGGGGGAAATTGAGAAGAGCTCTTGGCTTGGAAGTGGAGTGTATAAAAGTCAAGATAGAATTTATGAATAGCCAAGCAAACAAAAGTTGCATAATATATGCTATATATACTATTATTTTTGTGCTTATACTTTTTTCCTATTCTCAAAATCAATAACAGTTTGAAAAAACATTTTACCCGGCAATAATAAACAGGCAAAGCACGCACACATCCCGATCCGATACACAAGAACAAGAATAATAATACTACTAAAGGTAGTCATAGACCGTATCATGGACAAGTAGCAGTGGTAAAAAAAGCACATACAAACACATCATTCACTAGACAGCAAACAGAGACAAGGGAAGCATAATAATAATAAAAAAGCCTTTCTTCTTTCCCTTTTTTCTCTTTTGCTCACGACGACATACATTTTATAACTCCATTGTAAAGAGTTTTTTTATTTTATTTTATTTTTTAGAATTTTTTTTTTTTCTTGTTTGTGCATGAGCCTCTCCTCTCGTCACTGTGTGGTTGTTGTTATGTTTTGTTGTATATAAGTTGACGAATATAAAATGTTTTTTTTTTACTCGTACAAAAGCGTTCTCTAAAAGCAAAGTGTTTTTGAAACAACCCCTTTTTTCTTCACAAATGTCCTTGTTGTATAACAATATGGTGAAAAGTGTGCTATATTATACTTCCCAACCGTATTTACTAACAAAAACTTGTACTTTCACATGTTTATTCAATAATGATATTTTTTTGGTGTTTTTATTATTTTGTATACAGTATACATGGTAGTAAATTGTATGCCATGATATGATGGTATTGGTGGGTGTCTGTCTACCATACTTGGCTTCATAATAGAAATCTGAAGCACGAGGGGAGCATACATATTACATGCACCACCGCCATCCAAACAACAATATATCCTTCTTGGTAGACCAATATCATGTGGCTGAGAAAGAAGGGAAAATGAAAAAGAATAATAGAAAAATATATATTTGTTCTTCTTCTTCATGCGCTTTACTAGAAATGGTAGATTTTGCTTGGCAAAGCTGGATTTGACGTGGGCTCTGAAAAGAGCCCCCGCACTACTTTCTTTTGGTTTCTTTTTCTCATTTCTCAAAATGCCTAAACACAAAACAAGGATATTCAACCACTTCTTCCGTTTCTATTTTTGTTACAACTGATGTATTACTACTTCCACTACTGTTCCAATACAACAACAACTTCACAAAAGTCCAGCGTTCACGATCTTCATCTTCATAGGCTTAAAGTCCGAACCATCTTGTATGCTTCTATGGAGTATATCAAATAACCGTAATGAAACAGTGCCTACTTTTTATGCAATGATATACATCGGCAATTCAATTCAGTGTAAAGATCGGCAATTGTATAGGACATAGGTATTGAATGTACATCTCTGTGTAGTTTTACTTGTGCGTACGTACCAAAGAACCCAAGTATAATAATAGCGCAAATAAAACGTGGTTGGTTTTCCTTTAAAAACATTGGTCTAAACTAAAGAAGTATCATTTGTGGATCCAGTAAATGAGAGCACCACACACACAAAAAAGAGAGAGCTTTTCGTGCTGTCAGTGACGGGATGCCACCACCACCATCACCATCGTTGTTTTTGTTGAGGAGAGAGTGATCCCTTCATCCGCTCAATCATCTATGGAATCCTCCTCAGATCAGAGAGAGAAGTAAAGAGAAGGTTTTTTGTTCTGTTTCAGTATGGTATTAGCCGCGTAGAAAAAAATCGGTATTATTGAGTCTATTTATCTATCTTTCTGGCCAGCAGTAGTAAGAAAGATACACCTTACCAACATTCTAAGCCAACAAACTAAACTCTTTATTTCTTTCTGCGTCTTTTTCAAGGCCTGTGGTACTTGTACGAGTTGTGTTGCAAACATGCTCTATCTGTCTTTCAAAAAAATGTTCTTATTTTATAAGTCTTACACGCACAGGTATGTATGCACCTAGCTATTGGATATATGTGTATATGTATGGATATGATATGTAGTTTGCTAAGAATTTCGCTAATGCTGCTGGAAAAGCGAATACGTGATGCATGTAATGTGTTCCGCCGTTTGTTACTTGCGAAACTTGATACTTTTTGCCTTGAATTCAGTTACATTACATGATAGTTGGGTTAGATCAAAACATGAAAGCTTGGCTAAACTTTTCGTATGTGTGAATGGCACTTGTGGCAAATGTCCGAGAATCGTTTGTAGATGCATTACACTCAAAGCTTGGTTCAGGGTTACGTATATTAGTAAATTATCTTGCACCGAGATTATAGTGCATTATTGTATTACATCCAGAAGAATCGTTTGTAGATGCATTACACTCAAAGCTTGGTTCAGGGTTACGTATATTAGTAAATTATCTTGCACCGAGATTATAGTGCATTATTGTATTACATGCAGAAGAAACATCTACAATGAACGGTAAGAAAAAGTAAGAAATATTTTTTTTGCCATACCGGCGAAAGCATTTTTATCCTCGAAAACAACTTACATCAGCAATTGGATTCGAAGGAAAATAATAATTACGTTTGTCGAACCTGTCCGTATAAACTAATGATTCTGTATCGGGATTCGGAGCGGAAATATATCGTTTTTCTGCTTACCTTCCTCCTATTTTGGCTTTTTTTTACACAAGTCAAATAATTTCTGTATAGATAACCCTTATCCCAGTAGTAATATAAAGCCCTATCCCATATATCCCAGGTATGCCTCAATCCTCATACTTTTCTTTAATATGAACATTTATCTTGAACCTGAACTCATCCCAGTCAGAGTTTCTCTCTCTCTTCTCTATGTGCTGCCGCTGAGATGAAGCTGTGTTTCCTTTTTCCTCAGACTCCCTTGGAGAATTAAAGGGCATTTTGGTACGGATTAGTGTGGAATGGCATGTGTCCCTCAAATGCGCTGCTACTACAACTACTACTATGAAGAAGGCCACAATGAACCAACAATGAGCTTAACTCGACGTTTAATATAAGAACGTCGGTCACATTCTTGCATTCAGAAAGAGACCCTATTTTTCTCTTCCTACTACATACAATGTCGACATTTATGGAACGTATGTTTGTGATTCCCTACTTGACTTTATTTTTTGGGCGGAAATTCTTTCTGCCTTTTCTTTGTTAAACCGACCAGGATAATTTCCTGTAGGTTGCTTCAGAAATACAACAGCACAAAAGACATACCTATTACTTACATATATATGTATGGAATAACTGCTTACATAACATAATATTATTATATAAGCAGACATATGCTGAAAAATATATAAAAAATATTATATATTTACCTATGTACCTGGTGGAAGTACTCTCTTTATATTTAGTTGTTAATACAGTGTGTATTTACTCGACCATTTGAGTTTTTTGTTCTGTTTGTG
>JAITYZ010002104.1:0-11429 GCA_027744595.1 Paronellides praefectus
TGTCTATTCATATGTCAGTTGTCAGGATGTGGGAAACACATAATATGTGTGCACAAGGTGGAAACAAACATAAACCTTGCGGCTCTTTGGGAAAGGTGTACGATGATGGATGAAGTCATGCAAGTGTAATAGACATTTTTACAAAGCAAACATTAGGTATAAAAAGTAACGTGCCTAATATGTTTGGAGGCTATAAAGTTACTGATAAAAGTGTAAAGTGCAGGCTTATTCGTAGCAGGTAGTGCACATAAATATTATTTTCATGTAAAAAGAGTAAGGTAAGTAAAAATGAAAAATGTTTTGGTGTGAGCAGAACGGAAGTAACAGTGCCTGCAAGTCTGTAGGGTGAAAGTAGATCAATGTAAAAAAACGTGGTGGTGTAAGAGTTTTTATGTCAGAAAAAAATAAAATAAATATGCGCCTTTATTTTTTGTATGCATAATTTGGAATAATAGACCACTTACAGTTTCCGTATCCACAGGTTTTGGAACAAATGCTGTGTCGTCCTCAATTTTGAGGGGACCTGCTAGAGTTGTTTTGTTCACATCTCCGAAAAAGAAGCATGGATCAATTTGGAGAACTTGGTTAGGCTGGAGACATTCCACGATGGGCGAGTGAAGTTCTGGTGGAGGGTATCTGAGTCGGCCTTGGTCTCCTCCGAAGAGAAAACGACAACTGGAAGTTTAAATTTTTTAAATGTTTGACATGACATTTGAGAATGTGAGAATATGATCACACCACATGTACATAGGCTTATGTACATATTTTACACAAGTTCATCACAACTTTCCCCACACATGTTGAGCAAAGTGATAAATGGATGGGGAAAGTGAGCATAAGGAACAAAAGGAATTTAATCGGAATAACTTTGTTGTGTACTCTCTCTCTTTGCTAAGGACACTATAGGTGCCTATGTACATCTGCATTCTTTAAAGAATGCACAGTTGTGTGTGTTTTGTTTTTAGACGTACCTCACTTTCGAAGACATGCTGACAACAGGATGGAACATGCCATCCACATTGAAATTCTTAAAAGCTCCTCGTATTTTGATCCCATTGAAGTAGAATGTAATTGAGGGCACGGTAAGATCAAGAGCAACTCCTATAACATCCCCTTTACGAATAAAGGGCTCCTGAGATCCCGGCACAACACAAGTGCAACGTCCTCCTATTAAAAAAATGATTAAAACAAAATGGAAAAGTTACGCTTTAATCAAAAGAAGGCACATACCCAAGTACAAAGTGTCTACAAGAGACTCTGCAGTAAACGAAACAAGGAAATAATTTAGCAGTCAGCAAGTCTCATAATATTTAGAATTTGGCGATAAATGTAATACATCTTCTCATATATATGGCATCCTCTTTTCAGTACCCATTCCCAGAACCCAAATGCCCATTTCCACGCAATAAATTACACACGTATGGTTTAATAAGTTTAATGGAAAGTTTAATTGCATGGAGGCATGTATACTGTACCCACACGAGCCATTTAGCACGGAACCCATAAAATCTAAATTGATTCTCTCTATTTTACGATACAAATTATACATTGTTCACTCATCGTACCAGTCCACAAGTAAACGCCATCAAAGCCGTACGAGTACAAATCATCGCCAACACCGTTACCACCCCATTTTTCACCACCGCCTGGGTAAGGACAGTATCTGCGATAGGGGAAAAAAATATTTTGCATATAAATCAAAGCTTTTCCCATGATTTCACTCAAGTAGTGAAAAAGAGACATCATCATGCATGTAATCTCCCACATACCATGCACTATTATTATTATTATTTTGTGATGTGCTTGCTTACCCAATTGTGTTGGCCCAGCCAATTCTCATGTGTGGCATCATATGGCTGGCTTGTTCAATGTGATCCAGGGTAACTTCATAGTACCACTTTTGGTACATTGCTGAACCCTCAACTTTGCCAACAAAGATGTTGGGGCGAACACTTTAAAAATTGAAATATATACACAGGCATAATATATTATATTTTATACATGATTGCTATCAAACAATACAGTCCCGTTTTTATGACTATTTTATATCCATATTCATGATGAGCTCGTCACTCATAAAATCATCGTATGCAAATAAAGTTGACAAAATATAGAGGCATAAAAAATGTGAACAGGTCCTCAAGGAGTACTCAATGTTATATGATTCTTTTTTACTGTCGAGTCTACAGTCTCATTCTTTTTGTTCCTGTCTTTGTCTTCATCCTTGTTGGAAATAACATGTCCTTCTCTTTTATACCATAATGTGTACATATATTACTTGACTTGTGTGAGAGAATGATGAATAGAACTTATATAAGGCTTCAGGCTATCATGTGTTGAGTCGAGTATGAATGGATGGTGTGGGGCTTTAGCATTTCTCTTTTTTTTCTCCTTTTCTTTCATGTGTCTCCAAAATATCCTGACTTGGTGTGTGCGTGTGGCGTACTGCGCTGCAACAGTTTATATGCCACTTACTTAGGTCTGTACATGCTTAAATATGTGAATTGTACATATGCATTTATTTCCAGTCTAAAATATGTGACGTGGAGTGCGTCTTATTTTTTTAGCAATACATTCTTCATTCAGTAGAAGAGAAAATAAAAATCTTATCCAGTTTACTATCGATAAAGCTCCTCTGAGTCAACTCTCCACATTTTCTTTTTTACGAACTTTAGCTGAAAAAAAACTAACTTCTTTCTCAGCGGGATAAAAAGACGAATAAATTACGCATACATTGAAATAACTTGCTATTGCAAAGAGAATACAAGATTACGTACATATATACTGCAGATTATGTATACCTACATATATGGGCAAAAGTCTAAAAAGCAGAAAGTTTTTTTTGCAAATAATATAATTTTGATATACATGCTTACTTTATATATACATACATACATGTGCATTTTTATAACATGGCATTTCTCGATACAATGCTTTGTAGGATTCCACAGAGGATTTTGTAGTTTTTTATAGGAACGCAACGGTTATAAAATGATGCTTGGATTATCACATGAGCATTATGACCTATGAACTACTACGTACCATAAAAATGTAAACCAAAAGCAAGTAACCTTGCTAAACATATATGTACACACAAGTCAAGAGAGAGAAATTGTAGGGTGCTAAGAGGAAAAGTCGCATAATCTTATGCTAAGCTGCTGTCCACAGCAGCAGCAGTGTTCCGTAATAATACGGAGAGAAAGAGAGCTTTTCTTCCAAAGTAATCTGATCCCGTGATCTTATTAAGGTAATGAAATGAGTTGCATACTACTATAACCCCAAGTCCCAAACCTCAAAAAACTCATGCCAATGCAATCATATAATACCTGCTTGCATATTATATTATTATATGCAGTGCAGTAGTGTTCATGTCTAGTGACCATATTACAGCCTGTTTTGTGAGTTGTGCCTGCTGTTGAGATAAAAACATGATAATAATGTGTGTAAATGCCAAGTACTTTTTGCAATATATACAAAGTTTGTATTACAAACAGTGTGAGTGTGTAGTGTGTGTGTGTGTGCGTATAAGGTTATAAGGTGGCAAACAATATAACAAGGTAATAAAATAATGCGGCTGTTGCGGTACATACGTAACACTCTACAACACCGTAATGAACCACACTTTTTTCATTATTATTATTATTATTACACATTTACCTTCCCAAGAATATTATTATTAATTAAAATGGTGATAATCGTCATCATAATCATAATATATACTCCCGTCTGTCGTGCTCGCTCTGGTGTGTCCATGTCTTTATCATATAACATTTCATATGTAAAATTAGCCTTGTTTGTTTGCACATTGCAAGGGGATTCTAGATCTTCTATATTATTAAAATGACATCGAGAGTGAATAGTACAAATATACGCAAATGAAGTATATTTAAGGAGACAAAAAACAGAAAAATGGGGAACAATTTTATAAAGGAGTTTTATAATGTAAAATTATTATACAAAACGACATTTTTTAGTCAAATCATGAAAACATAAAAGTACATTAAGGAATCATGATGATTTTATAGCAGAGTGCTTTATAGTAGTACCCGAGTAAACTAGGGCATTATAATATCGTAGACAATTTTTAGTCAAATCATGAAAACATAAAAGTACATTAAGGAATCATGATGATTTTATAGCAGAGTGCTTTATAGTAGTACCCGAGTAAACTAGGGCATTATAATATCGTAGACTCTCATCCAGAAATAAATATTTGTACAAGGAGCGTAGTATTTTAGTATACATAATGTGGTTATTGTGAGTCTACTCAGTTGACAAAATGGTTTTCTACTAAACTTTCTCTCGTTCTTCCTCTTTGCGCAACAACACCGATTTATATGCAGAGCGTGCAAGGCAGAAAAAAGGCAATTTGTCTTGTTTATTCGTTCTGTCATATTGTTCCCCATTGTAAACTAGGTAGGTCCACATATAATAATATATACTTTCATTTTTTTTCTCGTATATTTTTCTAACCATGGTACATATGGCTAACAAGTTTTGCATACAACGTAAGAGAGAGAGGCCCTCATTATTATTAAATTTTGTTTAAGGTTCCGAATGAGTAATATTGTAAACGCATACATCTTACATTATTATTATGAAATGAACGTCAACCATTTTTCTTCACTTGCACGCAATGTAAATGGAGAAGGAGGGGAAAATATGCATGGCTTTCACTTACCCGCATCATGTTAAGAGCTTCTGGAGAGTCGATGAGAACACAATGGAGTACATCCAACATACCACTCCCTTCACCTGAGGCTTGGGAACCAAGCCGGCTGAATAACCAGTTGAGTCGGTTCACGTTTGCAAATTGAGCACAATTTGTGTGGTTTCCTTTAGATGATGGCAGCTATAAAAAAAATAACCGCACGCACACGGAACGGGTTCATTAGAAAAATTTGTTATTTTAACCTGTGAAGAAGAATTGCAAAATGCACCACCACTCTTCTCATTCTGCAATGCAGTTTGTTTTTATCGATACTTTTTTTGGCGGTGGTGGTGGTGGCAAAAAGAAATGTGGGTGAAATGTATGTTTGTACAATGGATTCTTACCCAGAAGTTGATACAGGTATCCTGTAATTACTTCAAAGTTTTGACTAGCGTCGCTTGCCAATGTGACCAGGTAGCCTCGCTCAGTGATTGTGTTTATGTTATCAATGGCTTCCAAGGTTAGGGTAAGAATTCCTTCCTCTTGAAACAAGTCTTGACGATTGCGTAGGGCACGAAGGCGGTTTTGACGTTCTTCGTGTTCTGGTGAGTACACAAGAAAAGCATTCAAGAATAATTGCAAAATGGGTCAAAATCGAACCAGCTCATCTTTGTTTGCTTTTTATTTACCCATTTCATCTTCTGGTTGAGCAAAATAGTTGATCAGATCCTCGAGACACATGATCATTTCGTTCAAGTCGACAGCACCAAAGAATTGATCACGACTTCTATTGATTTGTAGTATTTCCAAGGCTCTGTAATATACAAGGTAGATTGACATGACACATATTGAATGTAAATAGTGCTGACATTTAAGATGATTGATTACATGTGTGTACGAGTCTTTTCATAAATTTTAATGAAGTAAAACAACCATGTACATACATACATACATACATACATGGATAGGTATACGTACATATAATAGTCTTGCTCCCTTACTTTATAAATTTCGTAAACAAGGATGAACATTTTCTGATGACACGACCCGTGCGGGATTCCTCTTCTTGACTTCTGCTAAATTCAAGACCATCGTCCATTTTCCCTTCTTCGTGAAGTATAGCCTGCTTCTCTTCAACTTTCCCCACACCCTTCTTCTTCGTTTCGTATGCCTGTCACAAACAAAGCATAACATAACGTATGTAACGTAACGCCTTTGGCTCACTTGATTTATTTAACGAGACTACTTATTATTACAAAGACCATATTGTCTACTTCTCTACAAAAGTAATAAATATAAAGTCAGTTCCGTTTCATGAATAAACACGATTTTTGGAATCATGCTTTTGTACTTGAGTCAAAAAGGCTCTCACAAAAAGTTTTTCTTAATTGTTTTGGGGATAAAAGAATAACATGAAGAAGAGAGTGGTGTTTTTTTTATATTCTTCTATTCATTCCAATTTCAAACTTGAATCTTCTTGAACACTTGGAACATATTCCATGTGACACGGTACATACTACAACAAAGTAGAGTAACGATGAAAGCTTTTCCCACAATGAAATTACAGTACCGGGAAAAGTGAAAGTTAGATAGCAATAAATATTCCAGGTCCCCTTTTGGGAGTAAAAAAAGGGTTGTCTCACAGGTAGCATAGAGCTCTACTACTGCTACTACTCCATATGCAGATATGTTTATACAAGTTTATTTGTTGTATTATTATATCGTCCTTGTGAAAGTCGTTCATTCTAATCCACAATAAGATATCCGAAAATCCCCCTATATTTCTCTAACATAATGCATTTTCATATACTTAGCTTTATACCTATTCATACATAAATATACATTTTTTATTATGTACATGCAGTAAAATTTGAAAATTCTCCTGGGAGCACCTGCCAGAACAAGGTTATACACTACTCCCACAACAAAAAAACATACTTTTTTTTCTATTTCACCTTCCTTGGGAATACGTATTTCCAATATGCTCTACCGAACTATTATAGTGAATTGCACTTTCTACGAAAAAAAAACTTTTTTTTCTGTTACAATTTTTTTCTTCTCATGTGTACTTTTACTTCTTATATGTATGCGTCAGTTTTTTGCGGAAGAATGCAGTAGCAGACAGACAGTGAGGAGGGAAGTGATAATGGTGTGTGGTAGGGAAGGAGGATGGTTATATCCGCTATATTCATACCGCCAGTAAGTATTTTTTCATTCTCTACAACGTGTGTACTTTCACTGTCTCTTCTGCAATAATAGTTCCTGTTAACTTCTATTCTATTTTTTGGTTGCTGTAAAAAAAAGAACTTTTGTGCTTATTCATATGTTTTTGAGCTTCAGGTATTCTTACATGTGCTATGTATGTCCCTATTATTATACGCTATCTATTTCACTCTGTGTGCATCAAATATATTTTTTAAATAATAGGTAGACCAACTTTTTTCTATAATAGGTTTTGTTGGGGTAGTAGTAGCAGTAGTAGTGAGAGCATAATAATAATATTGAATAGAAGATGCCACTGCGGCAAGGCAGGAAGCATAAAGCAATTTTTTCTTCTCCTTTTTTTGCTTACCCGGTAAGAAAGCCATAAAGCAGTTTCCATGTGTTGAACGATTACAGTAGTGTCGCCGTATTTAATAAGTGGGCTTCCTATTATTTCCAGATCTTTATCCTCCAGTTGAGCTCGCTGGTCGTCTTTTTCTTCGCGGAGATAGAAAGCGGTTGAGGCAAGTGAGGCGTCATTTCTTTACCAACAATGCATGAAAAAAAATAATTTTAGCATCCGGGTACATAATATCAGGGTTTTTTTTATAAAAAACCTACAAAAAAATAATCTGTGCATGTCGTTAAAATATATTGCATTATATATATTGATTGTAGTGTGTAAAAAAAAGTAATTTTTGAGCTTGTTATACCGATGAACGAGGATAAGATCGTTAGTTTCATTTACTCCCAAATAACGACCCGATGTGATATGTCTTATTCTCAAGGGATGCATCCAGTTAATGAAACCACCAGCCCATTTTGTCCGTGCCAGCTCCAGTCTCCACAAAGAACGTGCTTGACTAACTACATCGCCTCCTTCGTATACCACGATGCTAAAAGAGATAGTGTGCGCGAAAGAAAGAAAGAAAGTATACAGGGTAAACAAATTACTTCCATTTTAGACAAAAGAGACGACCAGGGAATCTTTGCGTTTTCTCTCTTGTTTTCATCACACATGCTTTGTGTAATAAAAAATAGCGAAAGAAAGAAAGAAAGTATACAGGGTAAACAAATTACTTCCATTTTAGACAAAAGAGACGACCAGGGAATCTTTGCGTTTTCTCTCTTGTTTTCATCACACATTTGTGTAATAAAAAATACCCAGTTAAAATGGGCTACACCAACAGAGGCAACAAATCTAACCTAATTGGGCACATTAGATCAAATCATAAGATTTTCCAACAAATTTCCTCCAGAAGAAGGGCATTAGTTTTGCTAATAAATTAGCATTCAGTATAATTCCCGTTAATACAACCAAATACCTACATAATAAAGTGCAAAATAATAGGCAAAAAATCCCTTCTTCTTCTTCAGGTATAGAAGAATATATGTATATTTTAATACTCCAAAAATGAACACACATAACACACACGATCTTGTTTGCATACTTTTGCTCAGGTTGTTCGGTCCACGTGGGCGGTATTGTAAGACACTCGTCTCCTCCATGAAAGAAACGAAGCACTTCTCCACCAAACACGCAACCTAGGAAAAAAAAATACTATTTTTAGCGAAAATCTAGAGAGAGAGAAGGAGAGAATTCCTATAAAAATGGTTCAACATTCATTTTTCTTTTTCCTTCGCGCACGAAAACCTACAACCACACGCCACACAGCTGTGTTTTTCTTCTTTCTCGACGTAAGTTGCAAAAATAATACCTATATATTTTCCTTCTTGTTCTTATCAGCAGCAGAGAAAGAAAGCGTCAGGATTTTTCGTATACGTTTATTTTTTGGGAGAATTTAATTTTCATATCTGCTTTCAGCAAGTTGGACTCTACGACGAAAATAAATAAATTTTCTGTACATTTACCTTCACACACACTATGACGTTTTTGCGAACAAGACCTGGTACTCTTATCATTCTCTGCACAGCGATAAAAAGTTTTTTTTTTATTTTTTTGCTTTTTCTAAAATTGAAACAGTCATCAAGCGAGATAGAGAGAGAGAGAGAAAAAACAAACGCAGGGAAATTGTAGCATCTTCCAGCACTTTTTATGATGTTTTATGAACACGCCAAATTCCTTTAGATAAAATAAGAACTTTCTCCAAAAAAAAGTATATATAATATATAATGTACGTATAATAGCTGTAGGAGTTATTTTCCCTCTTTTCTTTGAGCTTTAGTCAATTTAACGCAGCCTTCATTAAAAATTAAGACAGAACTTTATTCCACTGGATTTTAATACTCTGTAGTAATACACCAAGTTTTTGCAGAAAAAAAATATATATGTATGTATACCTATAAAACATAGTGGGAAGAAAAGTGGCCTTAGAAAAAGTAAGAGTAGGGAAAGTAAAGCAACAGCACAAGCATCAGCAGAGAAGCAAACATCTTGAAACTGCGTCTGTGTACATTTTTTTGACCTCCTGAGACAAGGTTTTTAACCGGACTGCGAATAAGTGTGAACCATCCACGAAACATCATTAATTTTACATGTACTAAAACTGCAGCATACTACACGTAGGGTATGCATATNCTCCAATAGTATCCAAACAGTCAATATATAAAAGTGTACCTATGTCTGTACATTTTGTATTGATCAAAGGTCCAGCTTCTTTCAGGCGTCGCGTCGCTGAGACTTCATCCTTAATCCTCTGCGAATTTAACATCGTTCTAAAACTTTTTTTCCTCTTTTTCTCGACAGTAGTCTCTTCACTCTTTGTATCTTTATGTTGGGTTAAGCTTCCTGTTGTGCGTCTTTATTTGAATTCCTTGGCTCATTCAATATAATATATATCATGTGTGTGTGCGACATATATGTTTTGTGTACCGTATTACATCTAACGTTATCAAAAATATATATGCACATATACCTATAGTATTTATATTTTTATAGAAAAATTCTCGTTCTTTTTTCGGGAGACTAAGGAGGAAAGAATAAAAGCAACAAACTCAAAAAGAAAAAGTTAACTACTTCTCGCTTTTCATTTCCTTGAGGTCCTTTCCCTTAAGGTATATGTACATATATGTATGTATTATGTTCTTACTTCCTTCCTCCTCCTCTCCTTCCATGCGGACAGGTTTTTTATCATATAAAATATTTCTCCCTGTGCAACAAAGTCTCACAGCTCAATGAACAGTAAAATACCAAGTTGAATTGGAATTTTTGGAATATACTTAACATACTAACGGAGAAAAGGGAAGCAATATATTTTATATACATTTTTTAAAATAAACCAAGAAAATAATAATAATGACGCACAGACAGTTATTTAAATGTAACGGCTGGATTGTTGTTGCTGCAACAGCACGGGGTAGCCAAAATAATAGGATGCATGGTAGGTAGGCGTATGTAGCTCTAGTATATATGTAGGTACATCTTACGTACATACTTATATATTAACATTATAATAATATTGCGTTGCATAATACATTAGAGATTGCATTTTTGCCACCCACCATCACTGCCGCCGCCGCCACAGCAGCAGCCACCAAAAACATTGCAAAAACTTCTTTATCTACTTTTTTTTCTACCGCCTTTCCTCTCTCTCTCCGTTTCCTTTACGTTCCTACTTTTGGAATTTACTAAAAGCTTTTTCCCTTCACCAAGCATACACAATGGCATGTATATTTTATATGGTCTGTAATCATTATTGGTTTGTTCGTGTTGGTCTGTCTTCTGGAGTACGCACACAAACAAAGAAATGGGGAGAAGGAGAAAACAAGAAAGAAAAAATATTGCATGTAAACATTACTTTTGTCACCTATCCTTTTTCTTAAGCCGGGTTAAAGTACTACATTCAACTGCTATTAGTTTGATGCCTTACACACACACACATACAAACACATGCTTTTATTTATGTACATAAGTGTGTCCTCCCACGACATACATTTTACGTCGTGCTCTTACTTTCTTTTTGCATTAAAGCGTGTCTACACTTTCATGTCTTCATTCCATGTACTTTACACACACGCCCATTTCATGAAACATGGTACAACATACAATGAGTGTGTGAATTAAACTAACCACTTCAGAAATAAGCTTGTACACACAAAAAAGTCGTATAATTTTGTGGGGGAAAAGAAATATGAGTCGGAGAACACACGAGAGAGAAATTCTACTATCATTACGAACAATCTTTTTCCCTTTGTGTCACCATTGTTCCCCTTTGTCATGTAGAAAATGTGCACGACCCACTATTTACTAAAAATGTTTGTTCCGCTTTTGCCCTCCATGTTTTGTCAATAATGGCTGCAATGAATGTAATCATGTGCGGGTATAACGTATTACGTACGAAAGGACGTATGCGTCTACGTTTTTTATTACGACGACGATGGAAATGAGTATCATTATTACGCACGTGGAGATATGAAAATGAGCATAATAATAAGCATACAATAAGGTAAAGACTCATAATAGATGCCTCATAATATTCCTATAAACATGGAGTAAAGTGTAATGGGTAATTTGACATTAAGCGTGAAAGTGCTGGTATTATTATCATATGATAATGTGTGCATATTTTGTTACAACACCACTTTCCTTACTCCAGTTCGCAGAGCTATGTATACA
>JAITYZ010002105.1:0-10446 GCA_027744595.1 Paronellides praefectus
TTTGTGATGGAATGTCTTCACCTTCTTCATATTCCGATATCCAACTTCTACCCCCACAAACTTCTCCGTCTTCAATATCTTTGTGCTCATCAATTCAAAGCCAAACCCGTTCTAAGAGTCAAAATCTTGAGCGCTCTGATAACTCAAACACAGGTATAAAAAGTATTGACAATAATTAGTAAATTCTCAAATTTGTAATAACTTTTGAAGTTTGGAATAATTTCTGTCTTTAAATTGTAGAATCGACGGAGGCTCTTAAAAGTGTGTGATTTTCCAGTGGACTCTTGTCAGACAGAAGTGGAAGTTGGCCCAGAATTTTCATCGTTTGCAGTAATGATTTCGCTACAACTTCATCCGAAGAAGACTCCCAACTACAGAGGAAGCAGAAGGATCCAGGCAGGAAAAATGAAAGATGTACCGGGAACGAGACACAGAAATGTACTTATTTGCCTCCATCCTCTCCAACTACTCCTCTCGAGTTCAGACTACTCAACAGAGCCCATCGGAGAACAGCACAGAGATTCTTCGAATTAAAATTGGTACATTAAAAAACCTATCAAGAAATGATTTCTGAGAAATCTCAAACTGCATGCAAGTTCAAAAGTTTTCATTTTCAATTCAATTCTATAAGCACATTTTAGAACCAGAGGAATGTCCTGGGAATGAAACGGAATGTCCTGTGAGTGAAATGAAATCTCCGAAAGACTCCGTCTAAGGACATCTGGCTAAATGATCTTTTAGTAGGAATAGGACCAATTCCAGGCGATTTTCATCATCCTGCACCTTCGAAGAGAAAAGTTTGCAACAAACCGTTCACACAAGTGGGCAACAGGGTTACACATAAGCGAACGCACAAAACGCGTAAAAATGCCCTTGGAAAGAATACCCCACCAATTTTGAAGTCCCTTCAATTTACTTACGGGGGAAAATCCTCAGCGTCTTCTACCTCAACAAAATCATATGCAACAACATCAGCGTCTTCTACCTCAACAAAATCACATCCAACAACATCAGCGTGTTCAACATCAATGTTCCCACTCCCTCAGGCAATAATACCAACTGAAGATCATCATTCTAAATCTGTAAACACAACCCCAAGTGAGAAAAATCTAAACATTTGTTGCAGAATCAAAATCCATTTCATAGCAAATTTGTTAAAAATAATTTATTTTTTATTTGTTGAGCACAGAATCGGTGAAGGAACCCTGTAACTCCATAGCTGGAAATCAACATTATCCAGTGCGACTGGAAGTGGTTGAAGCCAGAAAAAAACATCAACATGTTTCTTCAGATATGTCTGGAGATGATTTGACTTGTAATGGGGCGAAGGGCCCAGCCAATCAGAAAGAAGTAACCATTAAAAATACAGAATTCGATGAGGCTCAGGATGCTACTCCCCTACCATTATCCCATCCAGGAGTTCACACTACTAACCAAATTGCTTGGGCGACTAGCTCAGGTATGTTACGTACTACAAGTAAATTATTTTAAAATTTAATTTCATAATTTGTACTTTATGGAAAATTTCCATTATATAATTTCATTATAGAGCCGTTGGAATATTCTGAAAAAAGGGAATCTACTCAGAGTCAGGAGCCACGCGTTTTGAAAAAGCAAACTCCGCACCATAGTCATCCTTTACAAGACTTTTCTGCAGCATCTTTATTTGCCGAAAACAATGCTGGGCGTCTCAATGTTCCACGACCGTGTGGTGACCATCCTAAAACTTCCGCATCGTCAAGTAAACGTTACAAGAAGATCCAATGTCCAGTTTGTAAAGTACTAGTAAGATCTTCTTCTACGCTTAAGATTCACATGAGAGTACATTCTGGTGAAAAACCTTCCAAATGTAGAGTTTGCACCAAAGCGTTTGCACATGTACATAACAGGAATTCACATCAATATGTGCATAGTAATATTAAACCGTTCCAATGTGATGTTTGCAACCAAGGATGTACACAAAAAGGAAGTCTGAGGAGACATTACGAGAGCTCGCACTCAACGGACAAGGTCAAGCCTGAGAAATAATTGTGATAATGTAGGCTTGTTAAGTTATGGCTGATCAAATGTAGTATTTGAAATTGTTCACTTTGTTAGGTGATTAACACATTTCCCCCTAATTGAGTTTTTTAAGGATTCAAATGTGATCAGAAGTTTCTAATTTGATTTCACCATTTCGTTAAATAATATTAGGACTACTTGCGGAAAAATTGTTTATAAACCTATGCTACTCGTTTTAAAGGAAAATATTATGAGATGAAAAATATGGTTCTTATCGGACGGTCTTATGGATGGGTTATTAGGTAACTGGATGCCTTGAAAACTAAATGTTTTACAAACCAAAAATATTTCCATCATTATGACATTAGTAAAATTACATTTAATTTTCTCATGAATTTTTTAACCATTTTAATATTTGTAAGGATTAAAATCGTAAACTTTATTTCCATTGTAAACATGGCATTTATTATTATTATTACAATCTGGTTTCTAGTGTATTATTTGCTAACAATTGAGTGAGGAAGAGGACTCTCGTCCCGAGTTATCTGGATAATTTGGGTAGAGGCATGACTTCATGGACCCCCATTTGGGTATCGAATTGTCCTGCTCCACGCATTCAAATGTCATTGTTTGTGGTTGTGAGGTTGATGAAACAAGCATGCATAAAGCAGATACACAATAGTTTATTTATATATTTTAGAAATTGAGTTTGTGAAATTGTTCACGATTACTTGAAAAGATAATTTACATCACATTAAGGTAACTGACAATTTTTTAGCCTCTTCACATGCCTTCATAGTTAAATTTGTTGAATAAAATTTTCATGTTTGTAGCAAGCTATAGCAAGTGAATAAAACAAAATATCTGGCTAAAGTAATTTATAAACATCAAACTTGTCAAAGTTTACAGTTTACATTGATACGTGCATCGTGAATTGATTTCTTAGTGCTTGTACGAAGGATATTTCACCAAACTTCCATAAATTAACCGGGTTGAGCAAAAATGATGGACAAAGTATTGAAAATAATAGCCACTTGCAATATACAAACAGCGGATTGCAATTCATTTTCATTCAATGTTCAAGTGTTTTTAAAATTTTGATGACAGCCTTGTAAATCGTCCTTCTATTCAGCGTAAACATTTATTTTGGGTTTGTTTCTGAAAACTTTCACATATTTCTAAGCTTTCGTTAAATCTTGCTTCCACATTATATTTGTAGTACTGTTGCACAAATACATTTTGACCATTAATAACCACTCTACAATCTACAAATTGCCCATATGATTCATAATATGGAAACGCCTAACTTTAAAGGTACAAATTATATTTTCCCGGTTATAATAAGTTTGCATCTCAGTACACATTGAACTGATGCATTTTGCTCACTTCAAACTTAATATTTGTGATTCAAATGCTATTTAATTAAAACACATATGGATGTACTGTATTGACAATATTTATCAAGTTTAATTTAATTTCGTTGCTAATTGCTTATTTATTATTTAACAAAACCTTCCAGATTTAACCAAGCTACAATTTATCGTTGTGTTGATGAAAAATGACGAAGAAAGCCATGATATTGATAGCCAACTAGAATTTATATAAAGTTTAATTTAATTTCGTTGCTAATTGATTATTTATGATTTAACAAAACCTTCCAGATTTAACCAAGCTACAATTTATCGTTGTGTTGATGAAAAATGACGAAGAAAGCCATGATATTGGTAGCCAACTAGAATTTACGAACAGTGGTTAGCAAAACATTTTTAATCAATGTTCATGTATTTCAATCAACTTGTAGAAAATTTAATTCGCTCTGAATGCGTCAAACTTACGTTAGCCAGCGACGAAAATGTGATGACAAAAACCTTTGCCTTGATTGCCCCAAAATTGTTTGTGATCCAATAGGTCGTCAAAGCAAACTGTCGGGCCTACATATTTTTGGAGACGTTTTGGCAAGAGACCAGTGTGCGAATGCATGATATCTTACAATAATAAAATCATTTGTATCTCTCGTTATTGTAATTTATGCAAATTATATAAGATGCCTAACCTGTTGATAAAACCTTGCATCTAACCAAAGTATTGTGACATTCAATAAAAAAGCCTCAACATAAACAAAACTATATCCCCAACCACCCTCAAATGACAATACCATTCCAATCGATTGTGAGTAAAATAAAATAAAATCCACGATTCTTGCAACCAAAACGAAACCGTGAGCTTGCACAAATTTTCTGGACACTTTACAGATAACTCTTGTAACAAATGATTGCTCTTTGAACATCTTGACCGTCGAAAGAACAAGAGTTTGCCGATAAATTAGCGACTTGATTCTGAAAGTCATTGCCTAACATCCACAAGGAAGTTATTCCCACAATGAGGAATAACTTTTCATATACTACTCTAAAATATGTAATTGTCCAGAAAGTATAGCTAACCATTACCATGAAGATACTTACAGATGATGTATATAGTTGTGTATACCAAAACAATAACCACTGGATGTTTTGTGTAACTGATTCATAAGATACATCGAAGTTCATAGAAATTGTATAATTTGCAGTGGCAATCAAAGTAAATCCAAAAATAACGATGTGAATGTTGTTAAGGTACTTTTGATATTGCGTTCCTTCCGAAATGTATTCCAATTCATACCCAACAACTCTATTTAAGAAGGAGCATATATGCTTGGGGCGAATAACAAGTGAATAAGTTAAAGATACCGTTATGCCAAGTAAGGCAACTGATTGAAGCAGTTCTAAACGTTGGGACGGCAATACTTCTCGATGTTCCGAAGTCTTTTCGTGAAAATATTTCCAGTTCCACATGAAACTGCAAAGGGCAGTGTAGTTGAAGACAAAAAACATAATAAAATAACAGATGACCTGTAAAGCAAAAGGTTAGGACACGACAAATAAAACAAAAACAACTAGACTGTCTAACTGTTACAAATGTATTACAAAGTACCCTTTGAATCCACCATCCCTTCACAAGCATATATTTTCCATTATCCAATTTCTCGATTTTAAAAGGAGCCCAACAGAGGTAATAACTAAATATGTAGTAGGTTTCCAATATCTTGCTTGGTTGGTTTTCGTTGAAGGGAGTTGTTTTATTGTTGAGCTTTTGTTTCAGACTATTTAACAATGTCGTAATGTTTGTACGCATTTTGCTTGTCCACTTTTGAATATTTGTTCCTCGTCATGCCATCATATCCATTATTGGGTGTACCTGTCAATTTAATAGTTTCATTAAAATTGCCCATATCTAGAAAGTATTGCATATGAAGTATTAAAATTGCTTAAATTTGTTTAATGAAATTTGGTAAATTGATGGCACAGGTAACTTTAAATGATGTATAAGTTGAAGGGAGTTGTTTTATTGTTGAGCTTTTGTTTGAGACTATTCAACAATGTCGTAACGTTTGTACGCATTTTACTTGTCCACTTTTGAATATTTGTTCCTCGTCATGCCTTCATATCAATTATTGAGTGTACCTGCCAATTTAATAGTTTCATTAAAATTGTCCATATCTAGTGCTCATGATGTATATTATATACATACGTACTCGTACTGTAATAGTTTTAAGAATATGAAGAAATATAAAGATTATGCCTGTACTGAGTACTCACTTTATTCAAGAAATAAATAACCTACGATTTGACTTCCGGATGGATGAAAAACCATAACTCCGATCGCCATTTAGCCATTTGCAACAACAGGTATAACCTAGACGTAATTTAAATCATTATCAAATTATTAGTTAATCAATGATAGTTAAAATTGGTAGTTTGTAAAGCGACGAGAATACAATTTTATTGGGCCATTATAAAACATACCATTTGATCGATTGAAAAAATATTGATTTATATTTAAAGACTAACCTGGTGATTACGACTCAACCTGCAGCCAGTCCAGAACGCAAGACGGAAAATGGATTGTTTTTAAGAACATAGTATCTTTATCAATATCTTTCTAATCTCACTTGTTAATGCTTCTACCCTATGGGGTCCCCTAAAGGCTCCAAAAAACTACGTTACACCAAATTATACTAAAACAAATTAAATTAGGACACAATTAAATTCTTGGTTTAAAAACTGCGAATCTACAGATATGTGATTACAGATTTTTACAACCCGATTCTTTTTGAAGAAGCCAAAACTGACAACATTGAGTTGTAAAGTTATTTGTGTATTTTCACAACATTTCTCCGTGGAACTTGGGCTTATTTTGGGCCGAATTTTGATTATGACTGATGAAGGAAAAATAAGTTCAAGCTGACACCTTGTATCCATGTAAATACGTAGTGATTATCAAAAGTCCTTTCGTGACTTTGGGCCTCAGTAATAGCGTAGCGGATGTGGTAAATGATTTTTTTCAAGCTTCATATTAAATGATAGCTTAAAGTATCCTCTATCGAATAGTTTACTGTCTAAATACAATAATTTATTCTGCTCTAGGAGTTTAAGCTGGAAACCTAGTCATGTTTTTTAAAGCAGTTACACTCTCGTTTGAATTACACGAAATTGTGAGTGCAAGAAAAAGTCGAAAATTTGAACATATTATCTGGTTATTGTATGTCGCAATATTAACACAGTTGATGTTCATTTTAACCAAGTAAAAGTCAGTCGTTACAATGGTTAGAACCCGTTTCAAAGGCAAAATAGTTAAATCGGGGAAAACATAAATAGGTAAGTGATTTCATGTTTTTTCACATAAGAGCCAAAAAGTCAACCAAAATTCAAACAATTATATTCAAGCGGCGGCATACCATTCGATGAAGGAGACTTAATCCTAGTACCATTTGATATGCAAATGGAAAAAACCATCCGCTGTTACTTACTGCGACACAAATTCGCGAAAGTACTTTTGATAGTTTCTACGTGTACGTACAATATATCGGTAGTAATCGATATCATGTATCCGTTTTGAGCCACATCATAGTTACATATACACATAGGTACATAAATAATGTACGATATTTGGCAAGAGCAATGAAAATCGTATACGCCCCCGTGCTTGCGAACATATTTGCCTAATGATATTTGTATGATATTGGAATTATTTTTTTACCTTTATACACGTAGGTACACAATGTGAGACAATTGACAAAACACTAGTTAAAATCGTGATCCATACGTTTACTAAATAAACTGGCTAAAAGCTCTTATAACATTGAGCATAACATTGGTATAAACTTTTACTTATGCCCATAGGTACACATTGTTCGACGCTCGGCAGAAAATAATTAAAATACTATATCATTTTTCAAGTTTCAATTAACATAACATGACGCCCCACTGTTTTATCTTGTAAGTACACCTGAAAGCTGAGTATCTTGATGTTGCCTGTGCGACAAAGCTTTTCAAAGTTTTAGTGCTTTAGTTTCTGTTCAGATAATTAAAAGTTAGGAAATCCCCAATATCATCAAGATATTTTTCAAATTTACTGGTACAGATTCTAAATCGTAGTAAATTTTTACATTGATCCAAAGTTTAAGGTCAAGTCTCGTATGTCTTCTATCAAGTGTGATAAAAAAGCATGACTAATAATTAAGTTATTACTCTATAAACAATCTGCTATTTTAACAATAAGTTATAAAATATGTTATCTGCTATTTTAGCAATAAGGTATATCAAGTAGGTTATCTGCTAATAACTGAATACCCAGAATCCATCATCTTTAACCTTTATTATTATAAAAACGAAATCAATAATTCCGGTTTCAGGTTTTTCAAGTTAGCAAATTTTACTGTCATAAAAATAATTAATAGTATTATTAGACATATATACGTATATATTGCAAAGATGTGTTTGAGTAAATTTGACAAAGACAAGTTTAATCGCTCGTTTCTAGACGCTACGGAGCCACGGGAGTTTTAGGCTAATAATAAAGTAACTTTATTATAAAGTTATTATTATCTATTATTTTCGTTAACATCGAAATCTAATTAAATATACAACCACGGTAAACTCTAATTTTGAAACTATCCAACAAATTCGTATGAAATTTTAAAAATAAAAAACATAACATCTTTCCGTGAAAACTCACAACTTAAAAATAAATTGTGGTCCCAAATATTTTGGCTTGCGAGCGATAAAATCGTTAATAGTTAAGTAAAGTTTATAACAAAACATTGAACACAAATTCGTTAAATAATAGGTTTTACTCATTATTTTATACACAATTTGATAAACAAACCCGTTCATTGAATTTGGATTAAGTCGCTAAGCATGGTTAACAATTAAGCTCAAAAACTTTACATGTATACCTAAAGATCTGAAAACTGGCAACTATTTAGTCATTTTACAAGAAAAACTACCTGTATATAATTGCTTTTTATTGTTGTAATATCGAGTCCGTATTTCACTCTCTTTGTAACATCAAAATTGTACAGGAATCAACAATGATCTTTCCCAAGTTTGCTGTTGTACATTGCAGAATTTTAGCATCCATTTTTGTTGTAGCCAATATATTATGTTTAATCGAATGTATTAAACTTAAGCCTCTTCGTAATCTACCTGACGATGAGGTCGGTAATTATTTTGTACTCAATTTTGAGAAGTACCTTAAAATAATGAAAGCTTATAACGAAACAAGATATCAACAAAAACAGTTAGAATTTAGCACACTAAATATCAATAAACTTTTGTCACCTTTATCCAAACAAAATTGTTTAGTTGTAATAAATAACTTTCAACGCATCAACTTAATTGACATTCAATACCCAATTATTCTACGGACACCAGAGGGTGCTATACTGCAGACTGTGTATGGTTCTCAGCAAGTATTTGGTGTCTGGATTTCGATGTTAAATACATCATTTCGAGGCACATTAAATTTGTGGAATGAGTTAATCTGTACAACGTCAAAATATTTTGATGGTGTGCAACAGGATTATTATAGTGACTTTCAAGACTACTGTTTAAGAATAAATAAGTTGCGGTATTCATCAAATTCCAAACCCTGGAGTTGCGCCGCACAAATTAGCTTATTTACTCCGGAATACGCCACTGTATTCCCGGCTCCAATCCAAATATTTGGGAATCACCAGGAAAAGGAAGCTTCATTTCTCCTTTCACGTGTACCTACTGTAAACATGATGTTAAGTTTACAGAAGCTTCAAGACCTCAACAACATAGAACTGTACAGGTTAATAGTGGGAAGTTCCAATGAGTATGCAGTCGACATGGCAAAAAATACCTATTACGCCAATGTACCTGTCTTTGCGGTTGCTTCCATTTTACAAAAGAAATTTATAGATCCTTTTTGTAAAGTTGAAAGCATTTCCGTACTAGTCATATGTAAAGGCTGCCCAAGATATATTCATGAAACTAAAATTAACGTGGTGACTTGGTCTGAGCTGCGTTGGAAATCAATTTTGTTGGCAGTACGCGTGGGAGTAAAGGAACAAATAACTTGGAAACCATTGACAGCGGCATACCAATCCGATGATGAGAACGGAGTTATTCAAAACTTTAGGCCTCATTGGAATAAGTGCGGAGATGAATATCTTGAACGAGGAACCCTAGCCGAGGTATTTCCTTTTTTCAAGGTTAAGGAAGAAAACGTTCACCACTTGTTGGCTAGCTTTCTGATGTTGATTTCCAAAAACTACTCGTTTCCTATGCTCGGTAACAGGATATGCGATAGCGGGAAAATCATTCAAACGAAAGGCAATCGTGATAACAATTTATACGAAATACTTTTGTCGGTTAGATTTTTTCCGGAAATAAGATTGGAAAAGCGGACAGGATTCCCCTATCCCCTACTGTTTAGCAACAAACTTGACTCGCTTCGTTTTGTAAGTTGTGGAATACGAGGTACACTAAAATATCCATTTGAAGAACTTGTCAATGTCTTTGACGTGTACATTTGGATTTGGATTGTTGTGTCAATAATAACAATAATTTATATAATGTCCAAATATTTTACTCTAAAGACAAACCGAGTGCACAAATTTTTGGACAGAATTTTCGATAATTCTCTCGCTGTTTTTAAGATTCTCATTGACCAAGGTGATCCGTTTAAAGAAAGTATAATAAACCAGGTCAAGTTGCGACTTATGTTTGTGGGATTTTTACTGGTGGCAAATGTGTTGAGTAGCGCGTACAAAAATACAAATATATATAATATGATATTGCCCCGTAAAACAATACCTTATGAGACATTAGATCAATTGGTGCGAAATAACTTTACCATTTACACAAGGACAGGATTTCTTGATTTGGCTGATGTAAATTTGAATTTCGCAAGGTTAAACAAGCTCGCGAAATCATCTTCAACTCACTTTAAATCTGTTGAGCAATTAAATGTACAATCTGAAGTAGACATTTTACGTAATATATTCAAACGTAAGATTAACCGTTGGGATTGGGAAGAAGATATGAACAAGTATTTAGAATTAAAAATATTAAATAATTTGTGGAAAGCTACACGTTT
>JAITYZ010002106.1:0-14393 GCA_027744595.1 Paronellides praefectus
TTTTATAGTAGCTTTATCTTCAACGGTAAAAAATACACATAATAATAATAACAATAATAAGAAGAAGGAGAAGAAGAAGGGAAAAAGGTAGGAAGAAGCCTGTAAGAGTAGGATTTTTTTTGTCTTGTCTCTCTCCATTTACTCCCGGATACTATTGTATTGTCGCTAGTGGCTGTGAGCTGAGCTGAATGGAATGAGTCGTCTGGCGAAGGGGAAAAAAAGTAAAATAAGAAGAAAATCTCTTTTTCCTTTTTTTCCACCAGAAAGAAAACTTATGGAATGGTAGTAGTAATATAAGTAGTAGCAGTTGAGAAAGAGTGCAGTGAAGAAGAAGCAAGTTGATCTAGGAAACGCCGTGTCTCCCCTTTTCTCCCTTCCTTCGCATCGTCGTCATTCTTTTTGCTCCTTTTTATACGACTTCTTCTTCTCCCATGAACATTGAACATTGTTGCAGTTACCATTTTTATACGACTTGTCTTCTCCTTCTTTCTCGTAGGCGTACTACTATAAAAAGTAATAATAAAGATATATACTTTCACTGCACTATACATAAGTATTTATATACCATGTTGAGAAGGGGAAATGGGGATAAGTGTATTCAGCACGCGGCGGTGTTTTGTGTGCGCTTCATCTTATGCAAGTAAGCAAGAAAGAGAGAAAAAAAGTGTATCTTATGATGCGGCGAAGGGGAAATGGGGATAAGTGTATTCAGCACGCGGCGGTGTTTTGTGTGCGCTTCATCTTATGCAAGTAAGCAAGAAAGAGAGAAAAAAAGTGTATCTTATGAGGCGGCGAAGTAGTCTGAATCATACAAGCAGAGAGACAAGCAAAAAGAAAAAAATCTTTATTTTTTTTCTTCCCCCTTTTTCCTTCCTCCTTTTTCTTGGATATATTTTTTTGTTCATGGTTGTATTTTTTTTCTTGTAGTAGGCAAAAAAATGAGTATTTTTCTTTCTCTCTCTTTTTTTTACTTGTTCGATGAGTTTTTTCCCCAAAAAAATTATATGGGTTTGCTCCATTGCTTCTCTACTCTTTTTTTCTCTTAACAATGGTTAGGGAAATGCAGTTTTTTGGCGGAAGAAAGGAATAAAAGCATTGGTCAATATATGTATTAGCAATACTACATATATGCAATATATACGCATGTAGGTATATCTCTATATGTTCAAGTGAATCGTTCACTCTCTTTCTGAGAGCCAGACAAGGAGAAAGTAAGTTTTTTTGGTACTTGCATCTCCAATGCATATAATTTTTGTGTAAGCCTCGCAATATTACTTTTCTCCTTTTCCAAAAACGCCTGCAAGATTTGTACATATATAAAAAAATATGCTTGCATGGTTTTTTACTTTCCCTGGAACATTGCCTTGTGGATATACTCATATTTTATATGTATTTTTCTCTCGTTTTTTTCTTGCTTCAATTTATTTTGGACTGGTATCATAATATATACTCTAATGTAAAGACCAAAATATTTTGATACTCTTACTAATGTAGTAAAAGTAAAAGTAAAAGTAAAAAGAAAGGAGAGAAAGTGGTGTGTGTGTATATAAGGTTGTGTATGGTTAGCCGGTATAAAAACTATTACTTCAAAGGAGAAGAGGGAAAAAACTAAAAGGAACTTGTCTGGCTGTCGAGCTGGTTTATTTTGGTCGTTTTATTCATACCCAATAAGAATAAAAATGGGGGAGTTGGAGTACAAGGAGTTGGAAAATAACGGAATATAAAAAATATTAGACGTATACATTTGTTTGTACCATTTGTATACATACTACAATATATATTTGCATTATATATATTGGTCTTGCCATGTTCATGTCATCATCATGATCATCATCATCCCTACCACGATCATCTTGAAAGATAGTATATAAATTTTTTTGGATTGGGAGTGGAGCAAGTAGTTGAAAAAAGCACACATGCTGCTTTATGCAAGTAATGCGGTGGTGGTGGTAAAGAAGAAGTTGTAGTGAAACATATTATCTTATAAAAAAGATGAAAGTTTGTTATGTGTGTATGCAAGTGTCTGATCTCTCTTTTGTACGTGTGAACGTTGATGTAGTACGACAAGTTGAAGCACCGCCACCTCCACCACACCACACCAGCATCGTCATCATCATCATCATCACCACCATCATTCCTCTTTTTTCAGGAAAGGAAAAAAAGGATTGCAGTTTTTTTATTCCTTTTAACATTCAGTGATGAAGAGAATAGAAAAGCATAAAAAAGGTTGCCCTATTGAAAAAATAAAACCATCGCACTAGGGGCTCTAGTGATTTTTTTATCGGCTAAAACATTTCTAGTAGCAAAAAAAATATATAATAAAAAAATTTACCACGACTTGACATACACACCCACCTTCAAAATCAAATATATATACCATACAGGGAAAAAAATCCATCTTGCACAAAGAGAACAAAATGCCATTATTATAACAGCAATAAATTATGCAACGCGTTTACTTAGTAGTGGTATGGCAGTAGAAATATATAGCATTATTATTTTTCCAGCTCACAATATTTTTTAAAGTAGCATGTAGGCTAATAATAGTACAATTTCACGTGAAAGTTATCCCTCATCATAAATAGCTAATAAATTGTTTTTTCTTGGGAAAAAAGTGGGCCAATTTTAGTTGGGAAACAAAGTAGAGTAGTCAATTTTTTAAATTAAGGCNGAGTAGTCAATTTTTTAAATTAAGGCCAATTGCCTTTTTATTTTTTATTGCCAACAAGAAAAAAAAGGTTGTATAAAATGCACTTTTTTATACTTTTACTTTACTTTATGCAATAAAGAATCGTTTACATTTTACTGCTTCATTGTCAATTACATTTTTATGCGAATGAAATAGACGACATACTTATTACTAAAAATGATTGCGGTTGTTTCTATTTACTTTTTGTTTGTTTCATTTTATGTTTAAGTAATGTTTATTTGTTTCGTCGCTGTTTGCCTCTCTCTCTCTCTCTTTCACTCACTGCAACTTTATCTCAGCCTGGTAATCTCTTGTTAGTTTTGGTTATTTTACGGCTTTGCTACCAGTGTATTTGAACATTCCTCAATACTCCTACACACAAGAAAGAAAGAATAAAACAACACACCACAACAGCAAGACACATCACTTGGAATAATACCTACTGCTGCTACTGCATACGTTATATACTGTACTACTGCAGAAGTCTGCAATAAACTGTCGGATTTTCTTGCTGCCTGTCTGCCTCTGCTTTCTGCATCCGTTCATTCGTGTCGTTGTTTTTTTTGCTCAAATAAAAAAATACTTTACTGGTGATGGCGGTGGTGGTGCTGGAGAGATATGACAAACAAAAGAGAGGAGAGAGAGAGAGATGAAGAAGAGATACAAGTATTTTTTTATAAGCAAAGCACAAGCTAAGCCAGCAAGGTCGAGCAGAGTTACTGAATCGAAAAAAAAGAAGTCTTGCTTTATTGCTACTTGTATGACTTGGCTTTCATACTTGCACATCTGTATTCTTTACATCATCCATCCTTTACACATACATACATAAAACTTGCTGGCTATACACACACAGAAAACTCACTCTTCTTTTCAACAAGAAGGTAAACAATTTTACCAGAAGCAAAAAAAAGAGAGAAGAAAAACTCTTGCAAAGAAAAACTACCACTACTGCTGCTGCTGCTGCCGGTGAAGCTTTTATTATTGTATAACTAAATGGAATGAGAAAGTAGTCTACGACCTTGTATATTTCTCCACATAAAGAATTCTTTTTTTTTCTCTCTTTTTTTATGGACCTGGCCAAAAAGTTTCAGGAGGAAAGTTATGTGTGGGTCTGTTTTTTTTGTTAAAATCTGCTTGTCCTGTTCGTATACTTATTTTTGTGCTTGTTCTTACTTCGTTATGGGTTTGTTTAGTTACTTAAGTTTCTATCTCTCTCTATTCCCAAATTGTAGGAGGATATGCTTGTAACAAGTTATAAGTATGTAGGTAGCTATCAGATATATAGTAGTCAGCAGAGCACCACTAAGCACATAAAGTATACAATACAATGTGTGCTCCAAGTATTAACAAGCATTTGTCAATTGAACCGTACAATGATTCGTTTGCTCAAGAGACTTTTTACTTAGCTACGTGCGCGTAGTACACACTGTACACATCAATATTATAACGTGCTCCTTTCCCTCTCTCTCACTCCATCTTATATTCTATTAGGTTTTGGGAGATGAAAGGTTCTGGGAAATAAAGAAAACACACACAAATATGAAAGAACAAAAAAGTAAGTTGTTTTTTCTGAAGAAAAGGAGGCGTGTAGTATTCAACCGGAAATTGACTCCTTTTTGCTTGTTATTTCACTTTTTTTCTGTTGCGGGAAATGCTGGGGCCATGTTTAAATCGTCTATTTATGTTGGAACATGTTTATGTTTACACCGGAATTGTTGTCCTTAAATGATGACGGGATTTCGTATACATAACTAATAAAATAAATATTATATATATGGTAGACATTTAAAAAAAAATATCCTCCATATAAAAAAAAGTTGTGTGTTTGTGAAATGAACTTTCAATAAATTTATTACTGTAGATGTTTACGTGAACCTTGTGTCAAATATTTGAAGGATTAATAAGTTTTTAGACTTGTAAAAGTAGAAGGGAAAGCTCAGTCAGCAGTTTCTTATCTTGCCCTCCTTTTACAAAATAACCCAATAGTAAATATATATATATATTATTGGTCTTTCGTCTTTTCATGTTGTTGTTATTCATCGCCCCCTAAAGACCGTAGGGAATTTATTGAAATGACACTTTACCGGAAATGAGAAGTAGTTGGAGTTGGAGAGCGCAATATCGCCCAGGGGAAAAAAAATCATGATGGGATTCCAAGAATTCCATGCATTTGTACAATTTACATAAATATACAAGTATTTGTGTGTGTGTGTGTTGTGTAATAAGTGTATTGAGCAAGTTGTTGTTATCTCAAGCTTGTTTGGCATGTGGCATGGCATGTCGAAAGACAATGTTATCATCATCCGTCAGCCATCCTACCACACCATACCAGGAAGGCTGATCATCATCATCTTTATCAACATCATATTATTATTATTATTATTATTATGGATAGAGAAAGGATATATGACTCCCACCGAAACAACTTTTTCCCTCCCCCTTTGGGTTTTAGCACAAAGAGAAATCCTAATCCTATAAAAGTATACACATTTTTGAGGGACATTAATAAAAAAATATTATGCGGATCCATGTGCCACACACGGCTTGGGAGAAAACACATTTTTCAATCTAGGTATGTAGCATGTATTCCCGGGAAATGACAAAGAAAAACCCCGAACCGGGAATAATATTGATTATGTTGCTGCCACTGCTACTGCTGCTGTTGATCATGATAAGGATAAATGAGGATAAATAGAGCAAGCGTTGGGTGGACATGCAACCCATGATTATATCTGCCTTTTCTAATAATAAAGCATGCATAATGCAATCATATAATTCGCATATCACAAACATCATGTTCCACATCCACACACACAACAGCACACAACCATCATTCTTCGGGGTTTTTGAAATTTTTTTGGTACTAGTGAAATCCTCATTTTCCTGCTCACAACAACGCAGTAGTGATATTATCATCATCGCTTTGTATACAATAAGCAGTAGAGCAGTCGCTCACTCAATAAATGAATATTGCTTTGTATGGAGTTTATCGTCATAGATTATTATTGTCCTTTGAGCGCGTTAAAACTATGAGCATTATAAATTTGGTGCACACACGGAAGCAAATGACGAAGGGAAATATATAGAGGAAAAAATAGGTCTCACACAAACAATGAAACATGAAAGCCGACAACAACAGGGAACAGCGGAGCGGAGGGTCTGCTTCCTGGTCACCTATTACTATTATTATTTTTATTACACTATATATCTAATATGTAGGAGCGATCGTTTGATCCTATTATTTTTTTCTCCCTTCTCGTCATCCTTCTCCAATGTCTAGTAGTATATTATATAAAGTGCTATTTTCTCTCTCTCTCTTTCTCATTTTTTTCCTGTATATAGTCAACTCCTATTATCTTGTTGTTGTCGACGTTGATGCCGTCGTCCACGACGGGTATACAAGAGGAATATGTATAAAAAACTCTTTTTCACAGGGACATCGGACATCCACATCCTCCATCACCAACAACACCACCACCACCGCCGTCGCCCGAAAATAAGAGAGACACATGCAAGCAGGCAGGGTGGTACTCGTACTCACTCACTCTTTCATTCTCATTCACTTATCATTATTATTATTATTATTATTACGTTACTTCATCTATCGCATAGCACACGTACATACGTGCAAAGCAAGTAAGCACCCTTTTGTTATAACATTCTTTATGGTGATTGTTACAACAGCAGTGGTGTGGCGGTGGTGGTTCGTTGGCTGTTGTAGTCGGGGGCGATGGTGAAACAAAAAAAAAAGAATAGAACAAGAGAGAAAAAAACTGGTCGCCTTTTTGCACTGCTGCGTTCGGCATGTTGACCGCTGTGGCTAACTGTCAAAGAACAAGCTGTAATTCATACACTTTCATCATCAAAAGTAACGATGATGCAGACAAAGGCAGACGTTGGCTCAATAGAAATCGACATACAAAACACAGCAAACGACAATCGTCATCATCATCATCAAGTTTTATTATGGATGCGATATGCGATTAGTGAATCAATAATACACGGCCACCTTTTCCAAATCCAAATTACTATGCCCCTATTTTCTATAGTATAGTAGAACGCTTACTCAAGCCAAAATTTATTGTTCTATATGGACGTATAGTAGTAGCAGCATGATGATAATAATATATGAATAAATATGATGCACTCCCTATATTTTTTTCGAGGACCATATAACTGTCAAGCAGACTGTTCAAACTCAACAAAACAGTCATTGACTACCCGAGAGAAAAAAAACTAAACACTCCTTTTCCACCACAATTTTATTTTACTTTTTGCTGTGGTGTGTGTGAGTGTAACATGAGCCTTGTATATTTAATGGGAGCATTTTATATGATTATTTGCCATTTAATAATATTGACAATGTGCAGTGCAGCATGCACTGGCACTCACGACTCCCAACTCAATTCGAACAAACGACACGGCATTAGTAGCACGGATGGTGGAGGAAGGAAGCAAAACGATGGGATAAAAAAAGATAGAAAGCGACAGATAGAGCGAGAGAGAGAGAGAGATGTAGAAATGTAAAGATGTAAGTAGCAAGTCGAGTACACACGGCAGAAGCTCTCAACGGTGACTTGTTTCACATTTGCATGACACACTCACACCAACTTTGCCACCAGCCATCATCAAATCAACTCACGGACCGTTTGCTTCTTTTGGTTGATAATAATAATAATAATAATAATAATAATAATAATGAATCTGCTGCTGATGTTAATGTCGTTACATGCTACTGCTTTCTGCTACGTTTGCACAAGACATTCAACATTGTGTATTGCACACAATTTTTTATCCTTCTCCAACTGCTGCTGCTACTATACTACTGCTTTGTCGTACTGATGCATCGCATGTTGTATTTAAAAAAAATTCCTGCTGTGTTGTTGCAGGCTTTTGGAATTGATGATGATGACGATAGCAATATTATTATTGTTATTATTACCATACAGTCAACAGCAAGCAAACACACACATGCAACACAACACACATACTTTTTTATTACTTACTCCATCCATCTATTTCCCCCATCTATTAGAGTAACTGAATGGAGTTTACTTTTGGGAAGGAGGATAAGAAGAGGGAGAAAGGATTCAAGAGTTACGAAGGGAGAGAGAGAGAGAAGGGGAAAAGGGTTACGATTATGATTATTATTGCTGTACACCGTACACATACGAAAGAATGTATGCACATGTATAGCCATATACGGGATGGTAAATGTAATTGTGATATATGGGATATTATTATGATATACCTACCTACTACTTATATAAAGCATTATCATCCATGTGTGGATGCATATTACTTCACAACTTTATTTTTTTATTTTTTTATTTGTATTTACTCTACGGACGGAAGGAAGGGAAAATGGTAGTGAATTTTTATTTTATTTACATGAGAAAAAATTTAGGGAAAAAGGGGAGAAGAAGAAGAGAAAAAAAGATGGGAAAAATGAGCGAATTGCTCGTCGTATTACTACAGATAAAATCTTAAATGGTAGTAGTACGGTAGCCGTAGTCGTGGTGTGTGATGGCACAGAGATGATAAAATAAAAAGAATGGCAGGAAAAAAAGTTTGTTTTCCGTGTTTCATTATACTTTGGGAGATGGTGTGTGTGTGAATTGTGAGTGAATGTCGAGTGTGACCCTGGAATGATGATGATGATGATGATGATGACGATGGAAAAAGAATGGAATTCCAAATAAATACATAAGAGACAAGCAAGCATGAATGCACGCATAAATAGTTCTTGTTCTTTCTTCTTCCATCCATGTCGCCATCGTGTATACCTATAAATGTAGGATATGATTATAATAATAATGTAACTTGTTATTCATATTATGATGATGAGAAAATATATATATGTATAATAATATGTATATATATAAGCACAGGAGGGAGTTACGCAGCACATACATTATTATAATGTGTGCTATGGCTATGGCGTGGTGGTGATGATGATGATGATGGTGATGCGGCTCAACTTTCCTAATTGAAAAGGAAGTTGAGGAAAATGAGATGAAAGGGAATTTTTTGTCGGATATTATATGCATGTACTCTTTGTGTAAATATACAAAGATACTTAACGGTTTGGAGAGAGCTGTGTGTGTGTGTGAAGTTATAGTAGACAAAATGCAGTGGCAGAAAAGAGAGAATATTGTACACTTGTAAACGCAGGCACACACACAACAAACTAACAAACCCAAAAAAATGAGGGAAGTAGAAAAGGGAGATGAAGAAGTAGAGAAGAAGATGAGGATGATAATGGGGGATTGAGATATGGACTTTTTTTTTGAGTGCATGCACATGAACACATGCCCAACACTGACACTATACTACTTATATACTTTTGCTTTACAAATAACAAAAGGTTTTATTATACCAACTTTTTTTTCTCTCTGCATCTCTCGTGGTTATATTTATGTTGGGGAAGTAAAGGAGGGAGCAAAGGGAAGTAGTAGCTCAATAGATCGAAAATTTACTTTTTATATTATTATGTATATAAGTTTATATATAAAAAAAAGTTTTATAATATAATATCAAGAGAGAGAAGAGATTGGTAAAGGGGAGGAAAAAAAAGAGCGAGATGAATAAGGCGAGGAGGGGGAGAGAGAGAGAAGACAAATGTGCGTGAAGTGAACATTGTTTTTCCTTGTCGGCTATGTAAATTGAGTCGGTTTTTACTAGGGAAAAAGAAGAAAATAGTAGAGTTGTAGTAGAGTTGTAGTAGAAAGGGGAGACGCAAAAGAAAAAAGTAGCAGCAGCAGCAGTTGTTGTTGTGCTCTGTGTTCTATGGTTTGAGTAGGCGGAGATGTGATCCCTGTTGGTGTAGATTGTTATGCACGCATGTAAATCAGGGCTTCGCATTTGAGGCAGTAAAGCTGGTATTTTGAATTGAACAAGAAAATGAGAATGAGACACTCACACAACAACAGTCATATAGACATGCGACGACGATGGAAGCAAGCTTGCATACCAGGCACACAGCAAAAATAACACGCATAGCTATGTTTACTCCTTTATGGCTTCTGGCGATCTGCTGCTGAAGAGCTATGATGCTGCCGCCGCCGCTGTTGTTGCTCATTCTACTACGATTACCACGACTGGATACATAATTTTTTTATTTTGCAGTTGAGTAGGTTTCTTTCTACTCTAATATTTCTATACTACATCCCCATTCGACTAAAATTTATAAGACAGATTTCTTTTTTTATACCTACAGATATGCATTTACATATTATTTATTCATATAAGCATGTATATATATTTCATATATAATCTACCATAATAAATTTTATATACGCGCAACAAGATTATTTCTTAGAGAAAAAGGAAATAATAATATATTCTTCTTCTTCTACTCGGGAGCTGTAGGCCATCACTTTTTATGTAGCGGAAAGTATTACATGTGCATTATGTACTTTGTCTGATCTCGGTCGGATCAGATCTCTTGTGATACATACCTCTCTTCTCTCTCTCTCTCTCTCTCTCTCCTTTTATCTATTTAGTACCGGTGCAGCAACACCGTAAATGCCATATATTATGCATGTATTTAATGTGCATGCATTTTTTTCCTTATATATTTAATAAAGTTAGGGAATATCCCTGTGTGGTGTAGTGTGAGTCTTAACAATGTAACATTCATTAATTTGACAAGGTTCACTGGGGTTTTCACAAGGTTCCGGTAATCTCTCGTTTGCTCCGTTTTACTACTCCTTTACCCTTACCCCACACACCATACATACATATATCGTTACTACTCGGTTATAGTGTGACTAACTCGACTTGCTTTATTTGCCACAGCTACGGTTTACAATAATTATGCATTGCATTTTATTCATTCGGGGAAAAAAGGCCTACTACACATTATACAATATACATATAATATGCACACATGCTCAGATCCTATCTCTCTCTCTGCTGACGGATATATGCATATAAGAAAAAAATCTAAGCCGTAAGTTTGGCCGGGGTGTTATAACTCTTGTGCTACCATTATTGAGTAAATTCAATTGAATCGCCGTTTATTGTTCTGTAACAGCCCCCTTCCTCTTTTCTCTATATTTTGTGTTGTCGTCATACTTTTTTTTTTTAGACAAAGATATACTTTATATGGTCATATATAGCCATATAGCACACATGAATCTAATAATATATATGGATTTATTTATGTATGCCAGCAAGGTTTTGATCCTTTTGAATGAAATGGCTCTGCTGCTCTGTGATCCATTTTTTTTGTGTGTGCGGGGATTTGTATGTATAAAACATGGTCCTTAGTTAAAAAAGATCAGAAAGTATGAATTGTGTGTAGTATTATTATGGCATTTTGTGTGTGTCCCTCTCTCTCCACACCGGACTGCTGATGAGATCCCTCATAATGCACGGTGCATTATTGCCCCTGCTGCTGCTTCTGTTGCTTTTTATTTAGTTACCTATTATGTATTTGAATGGATGAGTGAGCAAGAAGGGAAGAAACGGCCAGTGAAAGAGAGAGGATATGGTAATAATATGTATACACATATAAAACGTCCTCGTCCTGCTTGAATTGCTTTGGGTTCAAAATCACAAAAACTATACTACTGCTCCCATGTAAAAACATATACACATATTATTTATATATCTAATATATATATATAGCAGATATATAGTGGATATAAGTGAGCTGGAATAATTGGCGTAACGAAGGGTGACCCTCCCCTCATTTTTGTGACGGCACACCATTTTTTTCTCTCTCCTGCTCTTGTTCATAGATGCCCATTACCCATCAACTACTTTGCTTTACACCAAAGTGTATTATAGAAAGCGGAGAAGAGAGAGAGAGAGAGAGAAGGGGATATTGGCTCAATAACCATATGGGTTTTAATAGTGGTTGTTGTTGTTAATCTGTCTGTGGAAAGCAGCAGGCACGATGGCACATATATATAAGCAATGATGATGATGAGAGGGGATCAACTTGAATGTGTTTGTTGAGTTGAGCTGACTCCTTTTTAAGCTCTTTCATGTCACTTCCCCATTTTTTTCCTTCTCTTCCCCCAATTTTTTTTTCTCTTTTTAACAAAGTAGAAAAAAAGATCCCATTCTCAATCACCCAAACCATTCATCTGAAAAACGGCTTGTAGTAGAGTAATGAGTTCCAAAAGGGCTTTTTTGTTGAATTGAAACTCTTCATAAGCGAGTACAATGTACAATGTTCATAATAATAATAATAATAATGTATGGACATGTTGGTTGCGTATTTTTTTCAAAAAATATATATTTTTTCCCCTTGAAAGTTGACTCTTTTTTGGTTGAATGTCCCCTTCTGTTATATATATTCCTTTTTTTACTCAAAAGTGTATATTGCTTGGGACCCTAGTGGTGAGTGAGTGAGTAGTCGACCGACCCCAGGAAAAAAACCCGAGAGGAGGAACGATATTTTTACTGATCCGTCCAAACACACATGCACATGTACAACATAATATAATATAAAGAGAGAGTATAGTAGAGAAACCGACCCCCTTTCATGCGTCCTTCATATATCTTGATAAATTGGTTGACTTGCTTCTCGGAAGTGGTAGGGGCCTACAAGGGAATTTTTTTTACAACGTCATGCAAATACGCATTCCTTTGTCCCCTCTCTCTAGTCATAATAGTAACAATAATAATAAATAAATACAAAAGGCTACACACAATGAAATTTTTGTTTGATTGGCTTTGGATGACTGATTTTCATGGGCTCCAGAGGTGATGGTGGTAGGGATGTTATGTGCTGAGCATTCAATTTGGGTATTTTATGCCTTGATTTTTTTTCTCTCGAGATTTTTTTATTTATTTTTTGTTTTCAAACCTGTGTAATCTTTTTATTACCTTTTTACATAAATGATGATGATGATAAATGTTGAAAATCTGGAACGGGCATTTTTATCTATTGAACCATAAAGACTACTATGAAATAAATCTGGTTCCTTTTTGGCCAGTCTGACTGACTGGTTATTTTTTTTTATTTAGAAAAAAAGTGTTTTGAAACATGGCAATTGCTTTTAAATTTCTCAATACAAATGAAAGTAATGCGCCCTTTTTTCCCTCTCAAAATTGTGTAAAGCAAAAGTGAGAAGCAAGAGCTTCCCTAATTATTGTGGGATTGGAAAGTTATGTGGTGGTGGTAGTGTTATGTTATGTTCAAGTGTTTCCCGTGTTATAGCTCTGTAGTACTTAAGTTATGTGTTTTTGAGATGATGATGATGATCATGGAAGGAGGGCAGAGCCAAAAGAGAGAGAAAACAAGAGCTTTTCGGAGAGCTTGTTGTGGTCGTGGCCAAACAAGAGGAAGAGGGTGAGAAATTTGGGAAAAAATATATTACTCAAATCTTGACTGTTATTGGCTTGTTCTTCCAAGTCACATTCTCTCTCTCTCTCTCTCTCTCTCTCTCTCTCTGCTAGTTGCTTAATTTATGAAAAAGGTTTATGTGTAACGTAACACTCACTATTTTCCCAAATGTTATATCCAATATGTGTGTACACATGAGATTTTGTTAACGCTGTAAACGAACCATTATTTATTTTAAATCACTTCCATTCAATGAACTGCTGGACTTGGACTTTTAAGTTCTCAATAATTGCCAGTGAGAATAAATCTACTATCCTCCATTTACTTTAATGTACTACTACCAAAAAGTTCCTATTTCCTTATCAGTTTACTTACCTGGTTCCTTCTTTCAAACCCTGATATTATTATTCATTTTGTTTGCACTTTTATTTATTTCCCTTTTAACTTTGTCTGGCTCACTGGCTACAACACACACAGCCATCTGTGTATATATAAAATGAAAATTATAAGTTGAAAGAACAACACCACGAGGGAGAGCGAGAGAAAACTTGAGATAATACAGCTTTCCCCTTCCAGTTGTACAACCACAAGTTCTGCCAAACTTTGATGAGAACTTCTCTCTGTTTACTCATCATCTTCCATTTCCCCCTCTCTCCCTTCTCTCTCTCTCTCTCTCACTATATATGTTTCATAAAATATTGTGTAAATAAGAAGGGGCTGCTGTGTTGCGAGAGAGAGAGAAATACACTGCGTGCGTATTATTATTATTATTATGAACATCCAACAAGCTGCACTGTCAAGTTTCCAACACACTAAAAAGCAAACAAAGCTGAAAGGAAAGAGAGAAGAGGGAGAAACGCAAATGTACACACAGACACACACACGAGAAAAAAAATATTCATTCCCTTCAAAATCATCATCATAAAGAAATTGTTAAAAACTTTAGACTGCAAAACTTTGTTTACGTTTCGGGTTAGTTTTTACATGCATAAAAAAGGTTATGGTAGTACGGATGTATATGGGAGCTCATGTATTACACATTTCAACATTCTTTGTACCTTTGGAGGTTTTGGTGAGGAGGGTTCACTAACTACTATGTGGTTAATACATTTTTTTTAAACTAAGACCCATAAAAAATCGGTACTATTTACTTTTTGCAAATTACATTTTCCTTTGATTGTAAAAAAGTACAAGAATTAAATAGTCACATTAATTACTTTCACCAAATTCTCGTGCAACCCTGTTTGTTTGCTTTTTTTACCGCACCGCAACAACAAGCAATCCAAAAAAAATATTCGACAAGGCCTGTGTACTCCCCATTAATGTTTCATGCGCAACTCATCATCATCAATCCTTTATTTTAAAAAAATCCTCCACCAAGAGAGAGAGAGAGAGAGAAGA
>JAITYZ010002107.1:0-16314 GCA_027744595.1 Paronellides praefectus
TTTACTTTCATGCTTGTAAACATCATAAATAATCCAACAAACGAAATGACAGGAGGAGTTGAATGCGTTGTGAGTCTGTCTGTGTGGAATTTTAGCAAAGTGATAAAAGAGAGAGAGAGAAGAAGACGGCAAAGTAGAAGAAGAAGACGGCAACGTAGAGATAACGATCTTCCTAAGTAAATACTGCTCACCATTGCCATTTTTTTTCTCTCCTTCCATTTGTTATTCTATTCACCATGTTCAAAATTATATGCGGTTGTTTAAATACCTACATCATACATAGCTTATGTATGTATGTTGAAATGCAAGAAGAATATATAGAAAATATAAAACGAAAACTAATTCCTTTCACACACAAAAAAAATATATCTAATAATTTTCATTAGACTCGGAGATTACTAATGAAAGGCTCCCATTCAATATACTTTCAAAAGGTGAAATAATATACAGCCAAAAAAAGAGAATCCTTTCTTCTTTAGAAAATAAGGAAGAAAAATAAAACATTAATTTCCTGTTTTTTCTCTCTTGGTTTTTGGTTTGTAATTCAAGTGTTGGCTCATATCCTTCCTTTTTTTTGCTGTTACATCAGCAGAGTCGGAACACAACGAGTTGTTATTACTGAAAAATAACGCTAAACCACCGGCACCATTCAACCAGAGACGGTGGATAGAAAAAAATGGTAAAACGTGAACGTGGTCGCTCTCACTATATTTAATTTTGACTGTCATAAAGTACCACAGAACAAAAAACAAGCCAACTCTTTTTTTTGTGAACACACCTTCCTTTCCTTCCTCTTTTTTTTCCTGTAAAAACCGCCAAGGAACAAAGTAAGCAGTTATGTAATTTTATTGGGAGGTTTTTTAGATAGAAAATTAAATAAATGAATTAAGCCCAACCCTGAAAACACATAAAATACCATCACATTTCATTTCAACCTGAAGAAAATAAAACAGGCGAAAAAAATACAATAAAATGCAAAATGCACCGCACAGCAAGCACACAAATCCCATAAATGAGCCATGAACATTGTATTTTTTGTATACAACCAACCGCAGTTATTATACAGCTTGCTATATGGTTAGTTGGATTAACTTAATTAGATTTTTGCTGTCAGACAGGTTTTCTCCTTTTCTCCCTCTCTCCATCTCTTTCTATCTGGTTTCTTTCCTTTTATACTCAAAACTACCCAAACAGATTCAAATTCACCAGGGGAAAATTTCGTGGAGGAATGAATAGTTGTGGTGGTCGTGTAGTGCAGATGAGTTTATGAGATGGAGATTTCCCTTTATTTTCTGTGCAGGTTATTCACAACAACCACCTCCATGAACCTCCATGAACCTCCATTTGTTATTATGTTCCTCCAATATACAGGCTTTGAAATTCCTCCACATATTTTTTTGGGGGGAATAATCCATTTTAGCAAGTTAAAAAATTAAAATAATCAAATTTTCTACAGATTTTCCACCATTTTCTTTTGAAGGAGAATAGACCAAATTTTAAATTCATGTTTTCCTGAAATAAACGGCCAGAGACCAAAAAAGAAATCTGAAAATCTACGTCTTCAATTTTTTCACTCAATGCCAAAAAAAATCAGCTTAATAGATAATGTGGATTTCGCAGTAATAAGATTTCAGTTGGATTTATATATTTATTTTCTTGTAAGAAAAAAAAGGAAGAAGAAAAGGAAAAACCTCTTCTCTCTTCAGAGCTTCCAGAAATAAATTGTGTTGATTGGATGCAGTGCAAATGTATCGTGAAAAATAAGTAATTTACGCCTTTCTTTCTGAAATTGGCTCCGGTCCTTACTTTTTCCACCCAAAAGCTCAACCACACAAGGGAGAAGAAAAAAAATGTTAAATAGACAGATAAAATGGGACTATACTTTACACTACACCCATCCAACTCATGCTTTTTATACAAAGTCATACAGACAGTCACTGATACAGTCAATCAGACTACAACAATTTATTTCGGTTTTCTCCGGAAGGAGCAAAGCCGCACTAAAAAAAAAGAAGAAATTGAAGTGAAGCCACAAAACAAAAAAAAGTAGGGAAAGTAAAGTGAATGAAAAATCTCGCATTTCTTTTCTTTCTTTTTTTACTACATTTTCCTCACAAGCCTACTCTGTAGAGAGAGTATGTTATCTCGGTTTGATTTGAACTCAACTGCGATTGGCAGTTTTGCTGGTTTGGCACACACCGGAGAGAAAGAAAAAAATGGATATAAAAAAAGTAAAAAATGTACTAACAAAGTGAACCAAAAGAAGTAAGTTAAGTAAAACGCATTTACTTATTTTTGTTTCTTTTTATTTCCCTCTCACCATGTCGGTACCGACAGACGTACAAGAAGAAGCACAATAAATCTTTTATCTTTTAATCTCTTCTTCAAAAACTCTACTTTACTGCCTGCTTTTTCTTCTTTTCCTAGCCACCTATTTTTTCGATTTTCAGAGAGAGAGAAAGAAAATGTAGTCTAGTTGGGATGCTGAAGAAAAAAAGTGAAATGGATACGGTGTACGGATCGGATAATAATGCGTGGGTACGTAAGTACGTTCTGTATAAATAGCATACTAAAAAACGGCGCTACGCGCTCTTCAAACTCACAAGCTCCCTGATCGATATGTCATGTGGGTTGGAAAATAAAATGTGATTTGATTTTTTTTTTATTCTTAAAAAAGGATAAAATATACCGTTCAACTACAAGCATAAAACTTGCTTTCAACTTTTGAAATTGGTTTGGTGGTGTTGGGTTGAGCTGGGTCAACCAGAAGAAGAAGAAGAGGAAGAAGAAAAAAATAATATGCGTATAATATACTGACCTGTATCCAGAACGGTAAATAAAATCCACAGCACGCAGTAAGGGCACTGATCACTGACAGACAAGCCCAGCAAATTCCCACGGGAGTTAGACTGGATCCCATTTTGTCTACTTGTTTTTATAACGCGGGATGATAGTGAAAACTTGAGAAGAATATAATATGCGTGTAGACACAGTGACACAGAAACACTGGCGGTGGCAAGGAAAACAAAGTAGGTTAGGAGGAGGAGGAGGAGGAGGTAGATGCGTGGGTAATATATTGTAGTAGCGGTGGTGGTGGTGGTTTGGGGAGGAGAGGTGAAGGTGGTAGGTCGGTGGCGGTAATATTGTCGGTTTGGTTTTCAAAGGAAATGGACCACGACAAAAAGAAAAAATGGTCGTGTTGTCGTTCGAGATGTGTGAGAGGATGTGATTCTGATGATGATGACTTTGTTGTCTTTCACTGTTACTACGGCTGGGGAGTTTAAAATGACTACCTTGTAATTTTTTTACTTTGATAGTTGATGACTTGGGTAGCTGGACTACTTTAGTTTCTCCGTTTTATTTGTACTTTTGCTGGTTGTGGTGATGATGATGATGATGGTTGCATGATATTTCCTTCAGTTTCACTTTCTTTTTTTACCCTTCTTTTCTCAAATAAAAATGAATAAATAAAGGGAATTTGTTTTCTGCGACACAACCAGGTGAACTTTTGTGCTACTTGTCTTTCTTCCAGGGTCTAATCAGTTGTTGTAGATGGCAATTTGGCATGTGGTCTCAGTTGACAATGGGATGTAGGTATTTATGTATACTTTTTTTTAAAGAAAAGAACAAGAAACATGTGGAGATAGACAAATTGTCTAACGTTTTAACGATGTAGCACAGAGCAGCAGCACGCAAACACCTTAAAGTTGGAGCAGGACTGTCTTATTGTCTTGTGTCCTTTTTTCGGAGGATGTGACGTCCAAAGCAATTTAAAAAATTGGCTGGGTCACACTGGCACTCTTTTGAGCTGCAGCAGCATCACAAATTTATATACTTACTTGGGTAGGTATATAAGCCTCAATCTCAATTTACGGATTTCTTTTCGCTCTCTTTTCTTTGGACAAAATAATAATCATAAAATAAAAAAGACTTGTTTTCTTGTACTGGACATTGGACACACACAAACTGCTGCTATGTATCTCTCTGGATTGTCAGATCAAAAGTGTCATTGTTCCACTTTCCCTTCTTGTCATTTTCTCAAAGTCGTTTTGTTGTGTAATCGCAATCGCTATATCAGTTTTTATATATTCACTCCTCCGCTACCAAAAATATACGCTATAAAACAGATAGCAGTCCAAGTTGGATCTGGAGAGGATTACAATAAGAAATGAAAAAGGTGTACACTTGACATGACATGTGTAGGATATATTTTTGGTACAATGGACACTCTCACGAAACACTGGACAAATTTCACCTAATTTCTAAAAGGACAAAATAATAATCATAAAATAAAAAAGACTTGTTTTCTTGTACTGGACATTGGACACACACAAACTGCTGCTATGTATCTCTCTGCTGGATTGTCAGATCAAAAGTGTCATTGTTCCACTTTTCCTCCTTGTCATTTTCTCAAAGTCGTTTTGTTATGTAATCGCAATCACTATATCAGTTTTTTATACTCACTCCTCCGCTACCAAAAATATACGCTATAAAACAGATAGCAGTCCAAGTTGGATCTGGAGAGGATTACAATAAGAAATAAAAAAGGTGTACACTTGACAAGACATGTGTAGGATATATTTTTGGTACAATGGACACTCTCACGAAACACTGGACAAATTTCACCTAATTTCTAAATAGGAGCAACAGCAGCAAAAATCCTTGCTTGTGTCAACCTGACAGGAGGGATTGCGTCAATTCACTCTTTCTCTCTCTCTCTGTGTCTGCTTTTGTTCGCTTCTTCGTCGAGACACCACGCACAAAAGACTAAAAAAACAGAGCGGCAACGGTATTCTTCTTCTGCTGTTGGTTTAGTATTCGCTTTTTTTAATACACTCTCCCCTTCTTATTTTCCTTTTCAATTGTCGCTCTGATCCTCTTATGTATAGCTAATATACAATCACTTTACTACAATATGCTATTATTCATTCTACTTATTACTCTTATTATTATTTTTTTATTATAAAATAGCCAATGGTCCGTAGTTTATAGTTATTATATCCCAGTAACCCATGCTGTTATATTATACATCATCCGCTCAACAAACAATACAAGAAAAAAAAGTTTTTTTTTGCATTTGTGCCAATACTAAAAAAATACTAGCTATGTGCGCACCACAACACACCCATACACACGACATGTGGGAACATTGCCACTGCAAATTATCCACATGAGTGGATACAAAATATTTATAATACGACGTATTGTAGCTTTTTGTGTGTACTATATACAAAGAGCACTCAACAACAAAAAGGGTTAATTCTAATCATTGTCATTATTATCAGATTTTTTCTCTTCTTTTTCATATGAGTAGGGTACTAATGTTTCATTCATGTTTTTCTTCTCATTCTCAATTATTATTATTATTATTGTAAAATTATAATGTAGCACTCACTTTTTATTTTACACACACAAAGTAATAAGTATACTTATTATACGCACTTTATGTATTTAATTCAACTGTGTCATTTCACTTGAATTCACAACATTAAATTTTTTTTGTAAAAAGTATAGCGTGTGTAGTTCACTGTCAAACAAAATGGCAAAAGGAATTCATCATGCCATTTACCATTTCATATGGCGCACGTATGTTTATAGCTAGCTACACAATGTATTTATCATCATCATCGTGTCGTGGAAAAAACAAGTTTGAAATGTGGCATATTAAAATGCTAAATGACTTGTTATAATATATTGCGTATCTTGTGACTTTTCTGTACCGTAACGTACCACATTACTTCTCTCGTAAGCCTGATTATCTGAATACATAAATAAATATGTATATTTTTTAGTAATTTTTTTCTTGTTTTACTTTCCTACTTTCAATTTTTCACATTTTTTTTATATTCCCACTTTTAATAGAACAGCATCGGAATAATACCTAGTCAAGTGACATAGCAAATCAGTTTCATTTATAAATAAGTAACGTACCACACGTTACCTCTCTCTGTTGAATGCGTGTAAGACTGATTATCTGAATACATAAATAAATAAATATATATTTTTTTTTGTATTTTTTTTTCTTGTTTTACTTTCCTACTTTCAATTTTTCACATTTTTTTATATTCCCACTTTTAATAGAACAGCATCGGAATAATACCTAGTCAAGTGACATAGCAAATCAGTTTCATTTATAAATAATGACAAGTAGAATAGCAGGAGCAGTAGCAAAATTGGCAATGTCAGTTGTAAGCACTGTTCACATGGGGCATATTTTTTATTTATACATTTTTTGTCTTTTTTTGATGGAGAATTTATTTATTTTTTATATTCGCAATGCGGTTTTCGGTCTGTTTTTACTCATTTTTTGATAATCTCTTTTGTGTCTTGTGTCAAAAATCTGCTCTCAAGTTTTGAACAAGAAAAAAAGAGTCTGCTATATTTTTTACCCAGTTCAAAAAACTTGATAATCCCTCATAAGTTGATAATAAAAAGGAATACATATAAAATCGTATTTATGTACAAAAAATGTATAAAGTTATTCACTTCATTTCGTATAACGCAACATTTTATAATATTTTTCATAAATGGCAAGCCGAGTCAGTGCCAAAACAGTGATATAATCATGATCTTTCTGATAATATGACAAGCTTTAAGGAGTAATCATGTCAAAAGAAGAAAAATGGGATGAGAATGATTTGAGAGAAGTGAGCTGTATTTTTTTTGTGCTTTTGCTCAACTCACACAGTAAAGTAGTGTTGTAAAGTCACAAGATGTAAGCAGACATTATATTTATTTCCCTCTTCTCTCAATTCTTTACATCTCCTTCTTCTTCTTCTGGATCATGCGGAACTGCGGAAGAGTACTGACACAAGACGCAAAAGTGATATTATTATTATCATCATCTTCACATCATATCATCATATCAAATTTATATTGACTTGGCTCTTGCCTCTTGCCTACTTGCCTTGCCTTGCTTGCTTGTGTGAGTATTTGGCTGAATGGTGGATTTAAGCCGACAATAAAAAATGTTACACAGCTCAAGTGAGAATGGAGACGCAGATGTTGGATGTGCCTTTTTTATTCTGTCTTTTGAAAAGCAGAGTAGCAAATGGATTGGAAGTTGGAGTGAACACAGTTCAGCTCAGATATAAGGGAAAAGTGTAATAACCACAACAATCACTATGGATCATGCGGAACTGCGGAAGAGTACTGACACAAGACGCAAAAGTGATATTATTATTATCATCATCTTCACATCATATCATCATATCAAATTTATATTGACTTGGCTCTTGGCTCTTGCCTACTTGTCTTGCTTGTGTGTGTATCTGGCTCTGAATGGTGGATTTAAGCCGACAATAAAAAATGTTATACAGCTAAAGTGAGAATGGAGACGCAGATGTTGGATGTGCCTTTTTTATTCTGTCTTTTAAAAAAGCAGAGTAGCAAATGGATTGGAAGTTGGAGTGAACACAGTTCAGCTCAGATATAAGGGAAAAGTGTAATAACCACAACAATCACTATATTCGCAATCACACAAATTGTTGTGGGCTTTTTTTTCGCAATGAATACTACAATAGAAATGGGATGATGATGCTGATGATGATAGTGGTGGTATTTTTGATGATGATTGTAGCAACGTGACTTTTCTTGGTTTTTTGAAGCTATTTTTTCCTCTTGTGTTTTTTTTCAGAAAAAAAAACACAGCAAAAGTGTATCAATAACAATAAAAGTTGCTCGTGCTGAGAGAAGCACGCCAAAAAAATAGTCGATCAGCAATTTTACGCAGTTTAAACGCAGCCAAGTAAAAGACTCCCAAAGTCTCAGTCCGGCAAAAAGAGCAAATAAAAAGTAGTACTAAAAAAACGTCCATTGTTTGTCTACGTGGGAATTGGAATTATATTTTCTTTTTTTTTGGGGGGGAAGGTGAGGGGGATGGATTACGTATCTATGTAGTTATGTCTGTTTGGTTTGTGTGTTGAAAAGCAATACTTTTCTCACTTTTCATACAACCTTTTTGTTGAAAGCACAGCAGAAGAAGAAGAAAAAATGTAAACAATTTTTTATAGCGCATCAGCAAACCTAGCTATTAGACTAAACCACACACAGACATCAGATGAAAAAAACCAACAACGCCTTGTGTATTCCATAGAATACTAATGACCTGACTTGACTTGGGACTCTACTATCCCAGATGATTATTTTATTGTTATTATTATTATTATTTTGCGTTTTACGCATTTTTGCGGTACAGTACAAAACAATGAAGTATTTATCCCATTTTTTTATTATTTTATCAGACAGGTTTTTTAGTGCATAAACTATTTATCTGCTTGTTTTTTATTACATTTTTTTACTGCGTATAAATTGTGTGGTGGTTTCCTTTTCTGTTTATTAGTTGAAATGTTTCTGTTTATATCACCGATACAAAATATAATAATAAAAAACAGGATAGCAAAACAAATTATTCAACAATAACGCTTGTAATAACAATGCACTAAATGTTGGTGTTTCCTGCTATTATTACATACTCAGGCAACACACACTACTGACAGCATTGTGTAGTCATAAAAACCATGTCACGAAAAGTCACACTCGCTCTCATTTACTCATTCATCAAAAGTCACTCTTTTTCAGTCATCATCGCTAATTTCCGGTCTTAAATGAAATAAAATAGACTATTTTTTTTATTATATGCGGTTTACACTCTGATGGGATTTTCTAAACGGATTGGTAAACGCTTTGAAAAAAATGATGATGATGACGATGATAACAATATGCAATTCTTTAAATAAACGTTTCGTACATTTTTAGCTTTTTCCCCTGGCAATATTGAAACAATGCTGTAAAAAGAATGTGAATGTGTTTACATAGCCTATAGCCAATGGCGGTTCACATAGTTGAAAAACAACACAATGTCATGTGATTCTTTGGTGAATTCAATGGAATTCCTTCTTCTCCATCGCCTTTTATTATAGCACCACCGCCACAGTGGCTGCTAGCTATTCCTGCTATTCTTCTCCGGTTTACTGACACGTCCGGTTGGTTGGTGCAATATCTCTTCTTCTTCTTCTTTTTGACTTGACTTGAACTCTATTTTCTCTTTACATCCAAAACATTTTCTGAGCTCGCTCTGTTTATTTAGGTAGCTAATCGATTAAAAATAACGTGTTTTTTCCCTTTAGGTATCTTCTCCAATGTGAGTAGTGCTGAGAGGTGGATATGACGATGATAATGATGACATAACTTTTTATATAACCACTTTGTTTTTTGTACTAAATTCCGTACATTGATTACTGTTACAGCGATAACGATAATAGAATGGGTCACGTTCTCTGTAAGTTTTTCTTTTTCAAAGTTCAAGCCCAGCAGCAGCAGCAATAGATTTTCATTTTAAACCAGAGTCGTATAGAAATGTCGGTGTCTCTCTCGCTATACTTTTCTCTGAAAGTGGATGCGGTAATGGGCCGTGCTTAATTAGCAACAATAAAAAGTTGTGCTTCTCTTTTGTGTTGTGTAAGTACACTTGTCCGTCAGCAGTTTTGTTTCTCTCTCTCTGCGGGACAAAGCAATTGTTATAAATTGTTATGGTCGTGATGAATCTTGCATACAAGAATATGATAATTAATTCGAGTTTACACTTGTTTTTTTGTGGATTTAAAGAAGAAAATACGTAATACCAACTAACCGACACACGCTCACAAGTTTTACAACAGGCACGTACAATAGGTATATATTTTTTTATATAACGTGGGCACTTTAAGAATATTATGTGTACAGCCACCTACACAGAAACAACAAAATGTGTGTGCACACTTGAGTGGTTTTTATTGTTGAGTGTGGTCGGGATGTTCAAGGGGATTTCCCTGTAAAATAATAAGGTTTTGTTATAACTTTGCTTTCAAATAAGTGGGAAAAGATTTGGAAGAAAATTTACAATTGGTTGTAGATTTTTTTTGATGTGTCGTCAGTAGAAACGTTTCGTGGTGGATTTTGAGCAGTGGTTTTATTGCAGAATGCTAACAATTTTGAAAGCTGCAGCTTTATGTTAAGAATTTTAACTGGGTTGATGGTGATGAGATGATGAATTGATGGAGTTTTTGCTTTTGTTGAAACATGAATGATTTTAGGAGAATTTAACAAAATTCTTGAAATTAACGCCAATAACTTTTTAGAATAGCGTATTTATAATTGTTGAAATAATTAGATTAAATGATTTTGACATTTTAATGTGTAAAATGTTATCAAGTGTAGCAAAGCGTGCACCTGTGAGTTGTACAGCAAATTTGATCAAGAAACTCCAAAAACTGATAGAAAGACACGCAACGAAACACGCTCACCCTCCTTCTCTGTCTCTGGACACTTTTGAACTGAGCGAGATCTGCTCACCAACTGACATCCTCTTGCAAGGCAAGCTCGCTCTTTAAACTCCAACTCGACTCACAAAAATAAAGCAAAACCAACAGAGACAAGTCCAAAAAAACACTTCTTTTTTTGTCAGGGAAATACAGAGCCCAGGCACACAAGGCAAACAGACACACCGCACCACGGAGAAAAACGTGGAGGTTCCATGCAGAGGCTAGCAAATAAATGCAATGCTGCTGCTTTGCTTACTCCCTTTCCATTTTATACCTTACAAACCAGCTTATTATTATTATTACACTGCCATGAATTCACCATTCCTCCAACTTTGTACCAAGAAGATAGAGAAGCAAGCCACATTCTTCCAAGCACTTCTTTTTCTCCTCTGCTGAAAATCTACCAAGCAAAAGCAATCCTCCAAATCCGCTAGTATCATATCATCAACATCACAAAAACGAAAAAGAGTTTATATTTTTTTGTTCAAGAAAATCCAGGAACAAGAGAAAATATACAAGAGTCACGACGACAAAAAGCAGTGAGCATGCACGGAAAAAGGATGGAGAGAACCGCAAAAACTTTGCTCGTTTATTCCATTCCACGTTGCAAGTTTCCTTCTTCTTCTTTGCTGCTGCTACAAACGACTACTTTATACTATCATGGATTATCCATAGATAACCTTGTTATTATGCATGTATGCTGAATTTACAACTACTGCAGTTGCATCACATCCCTCCACCACTCATAACAAAACAACACGACGACGACGACAAGATGTGAACATTTTTGAAGATCATACCACAGAGGATGTGTAGATGTAAAGTAAATAGGAATAATAGAATAGTCCACACAAAAACCCTTGCATGGGTTTATATTATACACTGGATATATATTTTTTTCTTGAAAAATCATCAAGATGGTTTAGGAGATGATCATGCTGATGGTCTTGTTTGTCTGAAGATCAGAATCTCTTCCACCCAAAATCAGAAAAACTATCATCATGTTCACACATGCAATGCATCGCATCATCAAATCTTCCATTCATATTTTTTTCTTGCTATATTTTTTTCATCTTTTTACTTTTCTGTGTTCACTTTTTGGTTACATTGGATTCCTGGGGGTATACACCTTATTTTCATGCATTGAACAAAAATTTTTTGTTATGAAAGTTATAGCAAAAAAAATATGTAGTATTTTTGTCGACCATCTGACTCCTTTTTATTCTTATTATTCTTCTTCTCCTTCAGAAAAAAATTGAGAGGAAGAGAATTTAGGTTGCAAACTTATTCTTTTCTTGTCTACTTTGTTCCTTCAAGAGCAGAAGAGCAAAAAAAGGAAGAGAGAAGAAGAAAACAAGCAAAAGAATGAAAAGAAAGGAAGAAGGATTCTTTCAAGATCTCTTCTGGTTTTGGTGCTGCTGCTGTTGATGTTATTGTTGCTGTACCTCTTCCTTTAAGCAGACCTTCCTTTCTTCACCAGACCATTCATTTTCTATTCTGTTTTTCTCAGTTTTTTGAGGAGATGGATGGATGGATGTGTTTTGGAAGTGCGTATGAAAAAAGCTAAAGAATATACCCATTGAAAATTAACAAAAAAATAGCAGAAAAATATTGAAAAGGTAGAGAGAGTCTAGAGATAAGTGTGTTGAGGTGGATAATAATAACAAGGAGGATGAATCATAATAATGATAATAGTATGAAAATGGAAAAGGTGTTTTTTGCTCCATATAAAATACTACTCATATGTTTCCACCTCCAGACCTACTTTTGTGAATACTTTTTTTTCCGTGCCGCTGATGCTCCTAGTTTTTGGTTTGGTTTTTTATCCAACAAAGTATTATCCAGGGATCTACTTTGTGTGCGTTTGTGTGTGTGTGTGTCTGTTTTCTGGTCTTTTTTAAATTATGTTGGTCTTGTTCATGTGCTGGGATGTGTGTGTGTGTGCTCCTTTTTTTAGTAGTCACACTTGACTGTGTACTCATATTGCATTTTTATATGAAATGAAAATAAATGTGGATGATGCAGTGTGTGTTTTTTGTATGTGTGTCTGTGGTGTGTATATTATGAAATGGAATGAGCATAAAAAATGGAGGTGGTGTGGTGGTGGAAATACTACATAAGATTTTTTATGTATGCCATTGTCTTGTTCCAACTCCAAACACCGCACCAAAAAGAAGCAGCAGTAGCACAGCAGACGCGCACATGCCACCAGATACTTTTTTGTTGGTTTGTTGGTGCAGTTGGATATGGAACTTTGGAATATGATGAGCATAAAATATATTATAAAGAATAAAGAGTAACCTTATTTTTTTCTGTACAGTTATTCTTTTCCTTTCTTTTTTTCTACCTTTATCCGGCGAAAATATAAAGTGCTTTTTTGATGCCCTTGTGTGTGATATGTAATATATGCCAAAAAATAGTGTAGGGCATGAGTGTTGATAACGAGCTGTAACATTTATTTTACTACTGCAGAAAATAAAATTGGTGCATCGAATGGAGAGAAATGGACAGGATGAGAAAGGAATGAGAATAGAGAAAAAGTTTACTATATTTCAAACTGAAAGACAAAAAATAACTGCCTAGCATACGAAAAAAACCTTAATGTCATCTACGGTACTTTCAAATCTGTTATTATTTTTGGATATTTTTTAGACGGAATCTAAGATCTGCAAATATATTATTGCTACACTTTCATTATTACCCTGTTTATAACTTTGATGTTTTGCCCATTTTATATTTCTGATGGAAGAAAAGAAAGTTGGTGAAATGAATATTTTTATGAAAGAAAGGCTGCACAAAAATATATATTAAATGGGAGAATACAAAGATTTATTCCAACACGTGAAGCAAAGTGACATTGGAAAATAATTAGTTTGGCATTCATATAAGTTTGTTTGCGTAATATTTGTGTCAAGTATGATTCGTGAAGTTATGTAGGAAGCAAGTGTGCATTATTAATTATGTCATAACATCAGAAGCTCGTAAAAGGGTTTGTTTGAAGTACAAACCTTGTACTGGAAAAATATTATAAAACTGACAATAGTAAAGAGAATTATGAGGTTTTTGAACACACACTTTACATAACACAACCGAGATGCATAAGATGATGTAATCGAATATTGTATTTCCTTTCTGTTCACTTTTATTGCTTCCCTTCATCTCCTTCTTTTGTTCCCTACCCCTAAAAAGTGTCCCTTTATAGCTACTTAAATACTATTACGGAAAGGTATAGCACAACAGGTATGATAGTAAATGAAGGTAGTGCGCTTTTTATATTTTCTGGATAAAAAATATCATGTAGGTAATCAGACAGAGTGTAATTTTGTTAATTCTTTCAAAGAGATGTGGCGATATAATTCTAGAAAAAGGAAGAGAAACCGCAGTTTCCTCCTGTCGTCAAGTTTATAAAAAAAAATTTGAAAATGAAAAATATGTCAAACGAAATGGTGTATTGTAACAATCGTATATAGGCTTAATGAAATGATTTAATACTACTGCATACTGATTTGAATTGATCATGAATTACGCATTAAACCCCGAATTCCCAATTTCTGTTTTTTACTTATAATCTCAGCAACCCCACCAAAACTAATCTGTTAAACGTAAAAAATTCGGGTTAAAATCTGCTGAAAATATTATGGCGTCAAACCTGCACATTTAGTTCTGCCATACCTAAAATGAAAATAATTACATATCAAATTATTGACTGCTCCTCCTATCACCAAAACATTTTATTCCCTTCATTATAAAATTATTTAATTTATATTGCATTTGTCGATGGTGAAGACAATGGGCTCATTATGAATAAACTTTATTTGCTGGAAACAATTTCCACTTTTAAGCAGCCCTGCGCATTCCTTCTCAATTATAACTACGATAATACTGATCATTTGTGTTAAAAAAATATAACATGTTATGCACACGGGCAGTAATATTCTGCAGCATACGATTTACGAAGGCAGAGACTGTCGCACTATCAGCATCCTATTTTTATGTATATTATACTTTTAAATATTTAACATGCATAAATAGCACAACGTGAATAGGTAAGTGCATAAAGTCAGTGGAATTTTTAAAATAACGAAAAGGCAAAATTGATACTTAAAAAGGGTCTTTGTTATGCAGCTCCCAGTCTTATTTGTGTCAGAATCAGAATGTACCCGAAACAACAAAACAGCTTATATATTTAGCTCACTATCACATTCTACAAGGAATGCCAATACCACGATTTGTTTAGTAGCTTCTCAATATTATCCGCCACTACTTAAAAAAGGGTTTAGCCGACTTCGCCGTGAAAGGATCGAAAAATAGTGTTTAATACAAGTACGTACATTACATGAGTAAGTGGACATTTACTCAGGCGGTACACTTCATTGCTGTATTTTATTCTTATTTTTTGGGTACACATAAATACAAGTAGTGTGCACTGGACGAATATCAAAATTTGCCTTCTGTTTCCTATAAAATATTCAAAATATCACTTAAAATATTACTAAATATATTTGTGTAGGAAAATATTTTTTTAAAGATTGAGTTGGATTGAAAATTTTTAAAAAAAACATTCAGTTATCTTTCTTCAAAATGGACTCTTCCGTAATTAACCAAATGTCTACCTTGAACGTAAGAATAAACCTTCCTTTTAATAATAAGTCATAAGTAATTACCCGGATTGAATAAAAATTAACTTGAAATTTTGTATAAATTTTATCTCTTCAGCTAAGTGGACCAGAAATCAGTGAATGCAGTTGGGATATTGAACTTCCACCAAGAAGCAAAATGCAGAAAAACATTCAGTCTGTCTCTTATGCAGGATATATATTCAATGGACTCCAGTTTACAACTGGCGTTTTGGCTGACGTGGAACATCAGTGGTAAGTTTTAACAAATCGTCACATCAAGTTTTGGCAATGCTCTTTAAAAAATTAATATAAATTTTATTTCTCATTTTATGCAATTTTTAGGGGTATCCGGTTTTTCCCCACTCAAATACATGTCACAATTAGCATACCATCTCGTGATCAGTATACAACTGGCGTTTTGGCTGACGTGGAACATCAGTGGTAAGTTTTAACAAATCGTCACATCAAGTTTTGGCGATGCTACTTAAAAAATAAATATAAATTTTAGCTGACATTTGATGAATTTTTAGGGGTATCCGGTTTTTCCCCACTCAAATACATGTCACCATAAGCATACCATCTCGTGACCAGTATCACAAATACAGTGTCAAAGAATCTGCTCTTGAATTCATTTCAAACGACGAAGTAAAAGCAACTGAAAAATTAAAATTTGGACTTGAAGAGAACTACATGATGCCTGTAAGAACCAAGTGGTTATCGATCTGGACAAATAAAAGTGGGGTTTGGAATGATGGAGTGAACAAAATTCGGGTCATTTTTCGAATTGGTCGAGAATCCAGTAAGAAAAAATCAAATCAAAATAAATACACAAATTAAATCAGAAACTTAATTAATTAATTAATTAAATAAATGGGAAATATAAATTTCCTTGTGTGAATTTTTAGCTGCAGCCTGTGTTTCAAAGAACAACAGAATCCGAACTTTGGAAGCTGGAAATCAACCGATGAAATTGAAAGCGATAGATGCCTCAGAATTTTTCATGGATCTCCACCTGTCCGACATCATTTTGGAATGCGAAGGTCAAACCTTTCCTTGTCACCGTGTCCATCTGGCATCTCGTTGCCCCATATTTTATGGTATTGTTTGCAGCAGTGACCAAATTACTTTCCAGGGTGAAATGGCTCATGTTTTTGTCCCTGACATGAAGTCTGTGGTTTTGGAACAGCTTTTAAAGTTTATTTATTGTGGATGCGATAAAATGAGTTTGGCCATGTTGTCGGAATCGGTGCAAATGGAATTGCTAAAAGTGGCAGGGAGATTTGAATTGGAAGCTTTGCAGATTTTATGCGAACAGGAAGTGGCGATTAACGTGACAAAGGACAATTGCATGGAAATGTTGGGCATTGCGGCAGAGTGCAAGGCGAAATTGCTCA